>WSXT02208344.1:0-17998 GCA_011762715.2 Neuroterus valhalla
GTACACGATCGAAACCCGAAACAACTTCATTTTCATAATGGATCATCGTGAAAGCCTTAAATCTATCATGAAAGATGCATAGTTTTTGTTGAAATCGAGAAAAATGTTACCAAAGATGAAAAGTTACATTTTTGAGCAAAACTATGCGAGATATGAAAAAAATTAAAGAAATAAAAATTTTTTACCTCAAAAAGTCTACAAATTCATTGTTGATTATTTTTTGATAGAACGAATAGTTTTCGTTTTCATCGTGACAACAAACTTACAAAAAAAAAAATGCCATCTTTAAGCCAAAAAATGAGAGACAAGAAGAGATAATTTATAGAAAAATTGTTCATCTTGAAATATTTCACAAGTTTCACATGAAATCTTTGCCAATACGGCGTATGTATATTTCTTTCTGATCGTGACAACGCTTCTCAAACGAAAAAAGATTCAATTTGATAGCCAAACTATGCGAGATGTAAAAATCAGTGGCGAGTATTGCAAAGAGAATTTGTTGCTTAATGCCAGTAGAGCCTTAAGTAAACTTGATATAAAGAAAATTCTATCAAGAATGAAAAAAAAATCTTCATAGAAATGAAGGTTTTCAGCAGTTTTGCAATATTTGTAATTCTGTGTATGCATTACATTCTAAATTGAATTAAGCACGTATGAAGCAGAGCGCGAAGCGCGAGGTGTAAAAAAACCGAGCGTCTAGCGCGAGGTAAATACATCATCGAGCGCAAAGCGCGAGATCTGAATGACGCGCGCCCTAGGCGCGCTCAAACTTTCGAGCAGCGTTGGAAGATTTATCTCTCTATAGAGAAATACCGATTCGTAGAAAAGTATTTAACATCGGAAAAAAATGAAATTTTTTACCAACGATTTTGGTTTTATCCATTCAAATAGCTTCCTGAAAAACTGAATATGCATATTTCCGCCCAAACTATGCGAGTTGCAAAAAGATGTTAAGGATGAAAATGATTTATTATTGAAAGATCTAAATATTGACTTAAGACAATTTTTTCCATATGATGCATAGTTTTCGTTTTACAATCGACTATTTTTTGTTAAAACGAAGAGTTTTCATTTTAATTACGATAACGCACTTACGGAATTAGAAAAGAAAAATTTCCCAGACAAAAAATAAGGGACGCGAAGGACTTTAAAAAAAAAAACTTCACCTTAGATATCTCTCTAAGTTTTATGAGAACTATTTTTTAATGAGACGTATATTTTTTGTTTTAATCGTTACAGCGCTTTTTAAACAAGTAAAAATCTGCCTTCTGCGCGATCGCATCCTTATGGTGCGCTGCACGCGCGGCTCATTGTTTTGAGAGCGTCATCGCGACTAAAACGAAAACCGTTCTTCCATCGAAAAATAGTTAACAATTAATTTTTAGATTTTTTTAAGGGTAACAATTTTTGTCTCTTTCATTTTTTTCGTGCCTTGCATAGTTTTGATGAAATATGGAATTTTCATTTTTGGTAACATTTTCCACGATAAAAACATAAACTGTGCATCTTATGAATAAAGTGGTCTCAAGGAACAGACACCTGCGTAAAACCATTTTTTCTTACTCAGGGGGTCTCAAAACGTGGATATTTCATCAAATCTGCGGATGATAATTTTCACATAAAGCGAATACCATCTCATGCAGAATAAGAATGTAAAAATTCAAATTGCAAGTCAAACTATGCGAGATGTGAATGTCAGTGGCAAGTACTGAGATGAGAATGTGTTCGTCAAGACCCGTAGAGCCTAGTGAGAAATTAATTTTTAAATATTCTCATTGAAAATAAAATAAATAAAAAATGTTCATACAGCAGAGGCTTTCATCAGCTTCGCAATATTTGCAGCTCTGTTTAAGCATTATACTGTAAACTGACTTAATGATTTTTCGAAAAAAGGGATGTTGCACTACACTCAAATAATTCTAACCGCAGAATATTCGCTTGATTGCTTCCGAAGAGAATAAAGTTTTTTTAATTTTATATTCTCACCATAATAAGAAGGTATTGGTTCTATGTGAAAGTCGACTTTAGCAGATTTAATTAAATCTCCACGTTTTGAGACCCCCTGAGTTGAAATACTATTGTAAATTGCTTAACATTATAGGTTTGAAAAATATTTGATAATCATCCTAAAGTGTCCAAATAGATAATATGGTTATTCCCCAATACATCTGCACCAAAATCTGAATTCTCCATTTTCCTCTACAGAATCCAGACCCAGTGAGCAGCCTAGTATTCCAGGAGAATCACACGCAAGAACTGGTCTGACTGATAAAACTTTACGCCCCAAGCAAGGTATCAAAAAATCCATCACGCAATTTCTAGATCCATCGATAGAAGTTAAAAATTTAGAAAATGATAAAAGGAGATGTTTTGGGTTTTAATTGAATACCTAATTACAATCTTTGCCATCGTTGTATAAACATGCCAGTTTAGTATTCCCGTTACTTATTTCTTATACATTTTTTCTACAATGCTTTCGGTTTTTAAAAGGCCCTTTCGTAGAAAATAGTCAAACCTGACTGTCCACAAAGGTCTTTTTATGAAATCCAAAAGGATGAAAAATCAAATTTAATTGGTATTAAATTCATTGTGTCTTTTGATGTTACCAGCGTGTTGCAGGATTTTCATTGCTTTTCCATTTTTTCTTTAGAAATATTTCGAATGTTTTGCGATAAGGATTGTTTGGTCAAATTTATTGCTATCCCACGTTTCTATATGATGTGGAGCTAGTCTGTTCCTCATGCTAGAAAGCGTGCAAATGCTTTATTACTATAGGTAACTTTAATTTACGACAGTCGACCTACATTTCCATTGAACTATATTTGTGACAGTAAATTGTAGGTGGAGAATCCTTTCATGTCCATTAATCTTGAGTACAATTATTTCCACGTCCCCCCATTTTTATTCACGTTCACAGATATCACCCTTGAAGAGGATGCAGTTTACATTTTATTCATGATCAGGAGGTATTGGTTTCATGTGACGGTCGACTTTAACGGTTTTATTCAAATCTCAACGTTCACAAACCCCTTGAGCTGGAATCCTTTTGTAAATCGCACACCTGCAAAACAGTCTAAAATCTAAATTTTTATTTACAGAACCTGGACCAAGTGAAGAGCCTGGAACTCCGGGAGGATCAAACGCGAGAACTAGTTCACCTGATCGAAATGTACGCCCCAAGCTAGGTATCAAAGAATCCATCCCGCATTTCCTAGATCTATTGGTAGAATTTATGTATTTAGAAAATAATGAAAGGAGATGTTTCGTGTTCTTATTGTGCACCTGGTCAAATCTGACTGTTCAATTGAATCTCCTTGAAAAAAACCCAGAAGGACGGAAAACCAAATTAAATTGGTATCATACCCATTGTGCTTCTTGATGTTACTTAGGTATTTCAGGATTTGGATTGCTTTGCCATGTTCTTTTTTGGACATCTCAAATGTTTTTGCTATTAGAAACAATTATTTTTACGCTCCTCCTAGTTTTATTCACGTTTGCAGATACGATACAGACACGCTAAGAGCGTTATTCAAATATGATTTTCAAATGAGTTGTCTTCGCAATTTTCTCGGCAGAATAAATCAACGCTATTAGATTTTCCGTGTCCCGAATTTTTGAACAAAAGAAAAATTCTCAAAAGTTCAGACGGATTTCTCTTCTTCAGAGCCATCAATACAACTTTGGAGGAATTATTTGTCAGTCAAAGGAATGTTGCATCACACTCACCTGAATATAACCACAGACCTTTTTTCTGGTTGCTTTCAAAGAAAATGAAGTTTCCCCATTTTAACGTTCTTATAAAAATAAGAAGATATTGGTTCCATGTGAAAATTTGACTTAGTTGTATCTAATGTAATATCCACGTTTCCAGACCCTCTGTGTTGAAATAAAGGTTTGCGTTGTTATTGCCCTCATCGTTGTCGCCTGTATACCGTACAACTTTAACCAGATTTTCTTGACGAACGGTAATGGTTTCACTCATGAAAAGGAAATATTTCAAAATGAAAATGCAGTTTCCCGATTAACCCACGGGAGGTACAGAAAAAAGTTATACGACAAAGATTGTTTATCTAGGAAAGTTCTTCAAATTCGTCTTCAAATCCATTTTCTGCTTAAACTGTACGAGATTATTTTGAAAATGCATGATGGATTGAAAATCTCAAAACTCATTGAATTTTGAATTACATGATGAGACAGAAAACACTTTGACTCGAATATGGAACAACAATTCTATTACAAAACTTTCCAATAATGCACATTCGCATAACTGCGGAAATTGATTCCAATTTTCGCTTTGCTTATATTTCTGAATAAATCGAATGACGTAAAAAATATTCGAAATCCATCAGTCATCCCTGATTAACTTTAGTTTGGAAGATATTTAGTGGTCATCCCAGAGTGTCTAAAAAGATAATACCTTTATTTCCCAATACACCTGCAAAACAGTCCTAAATCTCCATTTTTCTTTGCAGAATCCGCACTAAGTAAACCACTTCGAACTTCGGAAGAATTCAACATGAGATATGGTCCACTTGATGGATATGAACGCCCCCAGAGAGGTATAAAAAAATCCATCACGCTATTTCTAGATCTATCCATAGAAATGATAAATTTAGAAAATTAGAGAAGGAGATGTTCCGTGTTCAAATCGTGTTTCAAACTACAAGGTTTTCTATCGTTTCATGAACGTCGCAGTTTAGTTCTTTAGTTATATTGTTCCTACATATTTTCTCTAAAACGCCTCTGGTTTTTGAAAGGCCCTCTCGTGGAGACTGGTCAATTCTGACTGTCCAAAAAAGTCTCCTTAAAAAACCCAGGAGGACGGAAACCCAAATCAGATCAGTGATAAAATCATTGTGCCTATTGATGTTACTTGAGGGTTTCAGGATTTTCATTGCTTTCCAATGGTGTCTTGGAGAGATCTCAAATGTTTTTGCGATTGGGGTTGTTTTGTCATATCATATGCCATCCTCAATTCTTATATGATGCGCAGCTAGTCTGTTCCTCCCAAAAGGAAGCGCGCTAATGCTACATCACTGTAGTTAACTTCGATTTACAATATCTAACCTAAATTTACATTGAGTTAACTTTGTGACAGTGAATTGTTGATGGCGAATCCTTCCATATAATACCAGCTTAGCCTATGTTTTTCTGATTGAAATTCCATAGAATAATTCTCTTCAATACCTAATGAGAATGACGTATCAATCAAAAGTATTCTGGCATGGATCGTCAATTAACGTGACAGTCTGAATAAGAAGTCACTTTGATTCAAATTCACCCTGACGCAGATTCGTAGATCTGGTCAGATACTTTATTGTAAGGCACATGTTGACGCCACAGCAGTCATACAAGGAATGGTGTTGGAGCCCAGGCCCTTCAGAGTCGATCCCACGAGTACAAACGATGTCCTTTATTTTTAAACGACGGGGAGTGTTTTCTCTTCTTAGCCTACAGAACTATTCTATTTTAGGTAAGGACGTTTTGTTATGCTAAAATATTTTTTCTTATACATTCCTGCTTTACACCTCCCCTGTTTTAAATTTCCCCTGAAATAAGTATCCTGAGTATCATTTTGTTGCCTAAATTATTGGTGGTAAAACGAAAATTCACGCAAACGGCCAAAAGACGTTTTTGCAATAGTTCGCAGACTCCGCATTGAGAATACAGTTTAATCGACGATAAAAACATTACCCTGAGACGCTTCGTTTTCTTTGTTATTCTATCGCTAATTTTATCATATTTGTCTTACTGGACTTTGTTTCTGTTAGGTGAAAGCTAGGGTGCCTTCCTTCGGAAATTTTAGTAGCTCCTAGAAATTTACGGTAGCTAAGATTGCTTTCTTGCATCGTACCTACTGAAAAACAGCAAGTGAACTGATCAGGCTTTTGATAGTAACACTTAGGCCTATTCGCCTGTACAGTGCGATGTCTATTATTGCATGAAATTTCATTATTAGAGGGACGTACGCGTTTGCATATGGTGTAGGCTCTTAGCCATCCGCTTTCCAATTTCGACTGTTTGCTATCGTTATGCAATAGAAAAAGATCCCCTTGTTCAAAAAAAGGATTGCTGCTAGTAATCTTTGCGTCTTGCTGCCATTTCAGTCGTTCCTGTGTCTTTCGCATTGCAGCTCTTCCCTTTCCTAGATATTACTTGTTCCTTTATGCCAAATGTCTAATAATTCTTGATGCGTTGATGAAGTACTTGTTGCTTAAGCTGGAGGTGAGTTGCTTTCTCTTCCAACAGTCATTTCAAACGGCGTTAGTCCTGTGGTCTCGTCAACTTCTGTAGTGAATTCTAAGCATATCAGATTCAAGTTTTTGTCTCATTCCGTTCCGTTATCGGCCATATAAGTATCTAATAAATCTTAAGGTGTTTAATGGGTTCTCTCCAGTGCTCCCTTACTTTCTGCGTGGAAACCGGATGTGGAAGGAGGATCTTTCACTTTAAAAAGCCACGAAAAAGCTGGGTGTTCTACTCGTATCACAAATTTACGTCCGAGAAAATATTGTCCAAAGCGCTCAACTGCCCAGACGATTGCTAGAAGTTTTCTTTCTGGTAGTAGTGAAGATTTGCTCAGAATCATATAGAATTCTTGAGATGTAACAAACTGGGTGTGCCTGTTGAGACTAAATTGCCCTCAGTCTTATATTACTTGCGTCAGTAGTCAACGTGAATGTGTCCTTGAAGTCTGGATATTTTGGAACTGGTGCTGAGAGAAGAGCATCTTTCAATGATTTGAAACTTGTTTCACAAGATAGTCTCCAGTTGGAGTGTTAATTTTTCCTTGCTAGTTTAATTGATGGTTAAGCTATTGAGAAGTTTTTATTATATTTTCGTTAGTATCCGGCTCAACCAAAGGAAGGCATGATTTATTTTTGTTCGCGGGTATTGGAAATTTTTCTGGTAAAATTACAAAAATATTTTCTTTTCATTTGAACTTCAATCTCGTTATCCATTTCGTCCTATGCTCCTTACTTCCAATTGAAAACTCATTTTCCGAAAAGGATCCTCTGGTGATTTGTGTTAATACAATTTTCTCTTATAAAGTTGATCGATGCGTCGCTTTCAGTTAACAATTTTACTGGTTGTGTTGCTCAATGAAATTGTCCTCTTATAGAATATTTTTCTCTTTTTGGGAAATCTTCCTCTTCCTCTTTGGGTATAATTCTCACAATTTGAAGGTTGACTTTCTGAGGTTCTTGTGTCAAAATTTCCTTGTTTAAAAAAACATCGATTGTCAGCGTGCCTGACCATTTCACAGGGGCTGCAAAACGACTGAAGTCTCTGCTGCAAAGGTATGCTGTGATTTGAAGGATTGTTCATTGAAGGGTATTTTTTATTATTTTGTTGGAAGTTTTGAGTTCCAGAAGAGGTTTTATTAATTTTTATTTATCTATTTATCCATTTACCATTTAATACAGTGAGTCACTCGCATACAAGCACAGTCCTTGGTGACGTCAGCCGTTTAGCCAGTGACTATTTTCTGATTCTAAATTCACGATTTGAAAACGGAGGTGCTACAACTTTTGCCAAAAATTATGAATCAATTGATGAACGTTTACTAACAGAAGGTCTAGTCTCGCGCAGTCGCCTCAAAACTACACGAAGCATTATGTCTTTTTAGCCTACGAAACTATTCTACTTCAGGAAACAACGTTTTGTGAAGCTGGAATATTGTTTCTTATGCGTTTCTGCTTCACAAATAATATCAAAGCTTTTTCTAAAAATATCTGCTGGAGCGTCATTAATGTATTTTTTTTAAAGGATCCAGGCCAGAAGGTTCTCTAACAATGGATAATCTCAAAAATCATTCAAATTATAAGGATGGGATGTTTATCAGGGATGGTACAGTTTACACATCAACTGAAGAATCTAAAAGAGAAAATGCGATCATAAAAGATTGTATTAAATATGATCCGCAAACTCTTGAAGAAATAGGACCACACATGTTCATTGAATTCGTAAACAAGGATGGCACTCTACGAGTCCAACGAAGGCGACCACGCAATTCATAGATCTAATGGAAAAATATAAAAAATGTATTTTTCTAAGTTTAGAGTGAACAATAACAATCGACCCTGTACGAAACGGCGCATTACGTGGGTCAAGAAGTCGATCCACGAAATCTCTAGATTCAATTGGAAAACTTTGGAAGATCCGAAACGTATGCAATATCCCTAAATAAAGCCTGCAAATAAGTTGCTTTCACTCTCACTTGAGTTTGTATTAATTCATTCTTACGTTTTCATCGTTCATGAGGGAAGGTGCAGAATAATACGAATTTGTTTCTGTCGATTCTTGGCGTTTCGAGATTCCTCATATGAGAAGAATGGTATTCGCGATAATGTGTGTCTTTTCTCATGCATGGGTTTCTGTTTATCCGCCAGTCTGTCTGCCTATAGGCTGACAGAACAATAACTTTCAAAGTTATCCTTTTCTTCAAATCTTCTGCTTCTCGTTGTTTTTTATTCCAAAAACAGACGTCGATTCCGGTATTCAGCATTCTACCGCTAATACTTCCAATTCAGGCCACACAGAATAAAACTTAGAGAAGTCAAAATCTTTTATGCCTACAAAACTGCACCAGATTCAGTGCGAGGAGGTGAGATCAAATTTTGTAGTCTTGAAAAGTTCTGATAAATTGCTCATGACTATTTCCAGATAGGGCGGCATGCTTTAGTTTCAACCGTGCAAAATGCCATACTCATTGATAATAAGTTCAATAAGTGCATGCCCAAGGACAAGCCACACTCGAAAAACCAGTTCCCGTCCGCTCACCCAAGTTAAGTAACGTTCGGTGCGGTAAGTACTTAAATGGGTAATCATCTGGGAATACCGCGTGCTTTCGAAATGTTGAGGGGAGTCTCGTGTCCTTTCGTGTATGCAACTCAACCGATTATGGCTCCATAAGAGTTGCGGTGACTCCGCGAGGAATTATGGCTTCATGGTACAAAAATAAATTGAGAAAGGGAGCTTGGGCTGAGGATGTGCTCACTGCTCACTTTGCAAGCACATCAATATATAATGTAATTTCAGTTTAACTTGTTAGGTTCCTCCTTGCGGAACTAGCTTGTATACTGACGCAAAAATGCTGGGTAGACGCAATGTCATGATCGCCGAACGTTATCGGAAAGAAATTCGCTAAGACATTGGGATTTATTGCAAGGGGTGGCGAACCATATTTTCAAGAAGTCTAATACCGAGCATTCTCCAGCATCTAACTCCAGCTTGAAGAGTTCGCATTTGGATCCGTCTAAGACCAGAGAAAGTATTTAGGAGATCAGACATCAAACGTCGATTACTGAACTCCCCTCCCGAAACATTCAAAATCCTCAACGGAGTCTGATATATCTTCAGAACAATAATCTATCTTCAAGAGCCTTAGAACTACATTTAAGGGCTTCAGGGTACAGGGCGCGTTGCCCATCCTATACCAGGAGGATGTCAGAACAAGGATATTGCATCGTCAGAATGATCTTCGCGAGAGTCGCAGCTGAAAACCGACGTTACGCTTTGGAATTCTTGGGTTGCATGGTGAACCGTACGAGGAGCCACATTGAACAACCAGTCTCCGCAACAGTGTCGCAATACTTGTCCAGTACTATAACGTCTGGGATGTGGATATATTATTTGAGTGGATGGAGAATAAATCTGTATATTTGAGAAGCTTTTTTTAGGTTTTAACACATGGTTTTTATTACCGCTGTAAGCTGTGGGTAGAAGAATCCATGAGTTCACAATTTACGGATTGACTTTAGGAAATATTCAAGACATGTAAAAGTTAAAACTTCCTTTGCCTATTTTTTGACTTGAAAACTGACGGTGTCTTTGAGAAACAGTCTAGAGGGGTGGTATCATCATCTTGTTTCTATTCTATCTGTCAGAGTTGCTGTTTTAATTAACTTTTTCTTGAACGTTTCTCAATGTTTAGGCTTTAAGCACAGACCAGGAATATGAACATTTCCTTCCCGGAGGATATTAAAACTGTAACTTCCGTATTGTCGAAGGTCTGAAAAATTCTAATCCTTGCCGGCTTGATACACTAAAACTCGCTCAAAGCGTGAGGCTAGCTGTCACAGCAAGAAATTAAATTCAGCAGGGGCGTAAGGAACGATAGAGATAAGAACGTTCTTCTCCCTCTTCTCCCGTACACGCATCTTGAACATGGTCCCATCATACAACTTCATAGCCACATGCTCATCATAGTGCCTCCTCTCAATTTATCCAAGATTTACATCACATCATTTGTGCCATCTTTCCCAGATAACATCCGTCCAAACACGCATTTCCTTACATTTAGCTCATTTCCATCAAAAAAGATATATCCAAAATGTAAAGTTAATTGTGAAACTATCACCCAAAAAAGGTGAATTCGCTGAAAAGTGGGATATTTGAATTTTCACTTCGATTTTCGCAATTTTCGATTAGAGGAATAACATATTTCTAAAAAAAAAAGTTGAATCTCATAAGGTTATGAAAATAATTCTGAGCCAGATAGTCCTCCCAACAAAGAAAATTATTTCCCAGCAGAGAAAATTAATTTCGATCCAGAAAGATGAATGCAGATCCAGGAATATAATTGAATTGCAATGGGTCAGACAAACTTCTAGAAGGAAAGTCTCTTTGTGCAGTTTGTAATGCGGAAGAACGTTACCAAGTTTGTGTTTTTTTCATGAAAAAATACAGGATGAACGAATTGATTCCTACTTAGTCGAATAAATTTCCAACAAAAGATTTAGCTTTGGGAGAAAATCAATGTTCTACAAATCATTCCTTCTTCCACTTTATTACACATGAAAAATCTGAGAAACCGATAGGAATCAGCTAATTGAAGAAATACCAGGACGGTGAGTTTTCCGTGAAATAGTTCAATATTTAACCTGGGAGTATAAATTAGCAATCGATAATCGATCTTTCAGCCTATAAATTATATTATGGTTCATGAAATAAAAATCCTACCCCCCATCAGACTTGAGAGAAGGGGGAGGTATGTGATCTGTCTCATTTTTATGACCAACCACATCGATGCGGTCTCATTCCCAAGAGACTTGGTATAAGGGGTAGGTAAGTATGTTACCAACATTATTTTTCTGAAACAGTTAGAGGGATGACTTCCCGCTCCAACGAGACTTGGGAAAAGGGCAAGATATGTTACCAATGAGATTTTTATGACTTGTCACAGGGGTGTCTTACCGCGCCCACTAGACTTGGGAAAAAGGGAAGGTATGTGACCACCCTAATTTCTAAGACCAGTCAAGAGGATGTCTTTCGCCCCCTCGAGGCTTTGGGAAAGAGGGAGGGAAGTGATCCTTTTTGTTTCTATGACTAGTCGCAGGGATGACTTTCCGACCCCACGTAACTTACGGAAATGGGCAGGTATGTAACTCACATTTTTTTCTATATCAAGTCGCAGGGATAATTTTTTTCTTCACTAGACTTAGAAAAAGGAGAAGATGTGCGATTCACATTCTGTCTGAGATCAGTCACAGTGATGAATTCACGCCCCCGCGAGACTTAGGAGAAGGGGAAGGTTTGTGATCTGCATCATTTCTGTGATCAGTCACAGAGGTTCTTTCATATGAGAATAAGTCTTTTGTTATTTAAAACTAAATAAGTCGGTCGAATCTTCTTCTTTTGGGTGGAAAATTGAATTATTTAGTTGAAAACTGATCTATTTTGTTCAAACCGCAACATTTGTAATTGAAGCACAAGCAACCGAAGCATTTGAAATTGGATATTTATATATTGTTATGAATCGCAATAAATCGACCATCGCTTTTCTATGCAAAGACTTTTTCAAATCCATATACCTCGTTTTTCTTGGAAAAAGCAGGCCAACTTAGTCTCGGGAATGGAGAATCGCAATTTCAAGTCCTGCTTCTGCAGTCAACTGATTTTAATTTAAAAATCAGGTAGCCCATAATTTGTCAGAACTTGCAAAGAGTTCCCTCAAAATATCTTATGGAAGTCGTAATTTAGAACTGCGTTCTAGTAACATAGATGAATAGTCACCTCCAAGCCAAACGCATGACCCGACACGTTTTATTAGGCCCTTGTAAATCTAAGCATTAGCGTGTGTGACAAGTTCCCTGCCATCCTTGTCAGCTCTGTTTCTCATTTGCTGTCGTGCGCACATCCCTCTATTTCTCTCTCAACCTCTGTCGCTCACGTTTCCAATCTTCTCTTTTCTCTCTTTCCTACAAACAACAGCCTTCCGGACAAAATGGATTTTCGTAGAATCACGTTATTTAAATGTAGAAGTTTAAAACTAAAAATGTATGACATCATGAATAGTTTTCAAAATAATTTTTATATTTATTCGTAATTACTGTTGCAATTGTAATCATGCAAATAACCTTTGTTAGCAACTTGATTGAATTACGAATATTTCATGCTCTCCTATCAGAGCCTCCAGTCATAACGTATTTGAAATTACAATACGATCTGAGAACGAACAACATATTATTCATTAGGATTTTCATAGTAGATATTATTCTATTATTACAACTATATATTCTCGTCATCATAATTATGTTTCAAACAAACCTAAGCATAGATAAGTAAGTCTTATATGCTGATTTAAAGTTGATCAATTTCTCTATTATTCAACTTAGAGGAATTAAACATTTCAATATATTTTGTATTAGGAAAATTTTGAACCAAAATAGCACCTGAAGTTTCGAGCGCACGGGACTGAGCAGATTCATTTCATCAAATTTTACAAGCCTCGTCGATTAGGACTAGCGCGAGAGTCGAAGAGTAGCTTGAATCATTTTCTCCCATTTTACTCTCTCTAAACGTTTTCATCAATATCATTGATATGGTATGAGTAATTTTGGTATTTATGTTGTGACCATGTTAAACTTTCCATCCATTTAACCTCCACCATCGTAGCTCAAACGTCACGGTCGGTCAACAAACCTTTTTGATTGGGACAAGCGGGATGGATTGAGAAGTGCTGAAATTGTTTGTTTTCAAATTTCCCATCGTACTTTTGTCATATATTATAGTGTTTTGCACCATCTACCGCTTTCTTCGCCCCCCTCCCCCCTCCCTCGGACTCATCCAATGTTTTGTTGGCCGATATCGTGTGATTCTAATATAGCTTCCTGATTTGAATGCGGGAAGCGCGTCTGTCCCGTTCCTCATTCGTTGCCCTCTTTTCTCCCTCCCCCTCTCCTCATTCCCCCCCCCCATTTTTTATTCGCTTATCTCATTTTCACAGGACGGGTTAATTATTTAAAAATGATACTTCTCAGGGAATAGGAAAAAATAGGCCGAATGAGTATCAACGCCACGCTTTCTTGAAAAGATTGGGAGGCACCGTCCTCGCCTGAGTCATCAATTTAGTACGGAACATCTCGGGTGCGTGACTGCGCCAACTCAGCCACCTGTTAATGCCATTTAACATCGAAGTGGGAAATTCCTCAACATCTTTTTGATCTTCTCTCCACTAGCCTCTCTCAAACGGACGGGGAAACCTTCATCAAGACCCCAATGTTTTAACGCGAACTAACGACCCCCTCTTCACACTCACCTCGTGACCAACTTCGAAGGTACCGTCGGCGTTCGACACGGACCTCTACTGATCGTCGCCAGCTCACCTGAGATTCGCGTATCGATCTGTCCCCCGAGACGCGCCTGAATGGACACTCGGCAATCACTCCGAAGGACAAGCATGACCGACTCTCGTAAAATTGTCCGCTTGCACGAAGAGCATAACTTCATCATCACCTACTACCTTGACTCTTAGTACAACTCGGTACAATTCTCCAACCATCGCTCTCTCCACAGCGGTTTCCTCTCATTCAAGTTTCTAACACTCCCCCCCCCTCCCCATACCTCCTCAACAACTGTTTGATTATTTTCTCCTCCTCAATCAAACCTCAGCCCTTAACCATTTTTATTTCAACACCTTTTCCTCACTCTCTCACAATTATTTCCCCTCGCGCGACATTCCAAAACTGGCCCTCTCACAACTGTTTCCTCATTTACTCCTCCCCGGTTAGAGAACCGAACTTCCCCCCACCCCCACTACTCCTCTTTTAACATTTTTTTTCACTCCCTCACAACAATTTCCCCTCACACAAGTTCATAACACTGCTTCCCTCCCGCAACTATTCCCTCCCTAATTCCTTTCCTTTCATTCCCCGCCAAAAAAAAGCTTTTCTTCAAACGTCTTTTCTAACTAACTATTTCCTTTGGAACTGTCTCCTCTGACCTCCTCTCTGAAACTCCCTGCCCTCCAAACTACTCCCCTCTTATTATTATCCTCTGCATAATTTCCTCCCTACTCACACAATTACTATTGCTAGTTAGAAATAATTGGTAGCCTGAAGGCGCGGCTCAATTTCAGTCCTCATCCATCTCAGGACCATTTCCTTCCCAATATGTGTCCACGCCTACCCAAAATACAAAGTATACGTGTCCAAGCATCTCCTTTGTCATTTACTACAACTACACGTACCAAAGCGGCTGTCTCCACCAGAATTTCAGTGCGTGGAGTTAACTAAGGTAAACAAGGAAGACTTCCAACACGGGGTCAGAACAATTAGATAGTTTACAGTTCCGGGAGTGAGTCTAAACAAGCAGTGGCACTCAACAATCTTCCCGACACAGTATCTGGAGCAGCAATGGCCTCAAGCCAAAACTCTCCAATATAGGCACCGGTTGCACCGGAACCATCACCTTTCGCAAACCCACAAATTGACTCTGACTTTTGAGTCGCAGACCCATCAATCCTGTATCAAACAGTAAATAACACACCAAGTGACACTCCAATACAACATCAGGGGTGACAAAATATTTGTGCATTGTCTACTATCCCCAAACACACACGAGGCTTACCAAGTCAACTGACCCAGACCTCGCTTCTAACAAACAACCGATTTCCGGTCACCAAGCTTCAGGCCCGTTGGACCTGGGTCTTACGACATCAGATGCTCAGACTGCTGTACCTGTTGTCTTGGAACGCACACATGTGATAATAGTCCAACCTGGTGTACCACCACCCGTTTCTAACATTAAAACGGGGTTGCATCACGAAGTTTCGATCCACACGAACACAAAATCATTCGCTGTCTCTAGAAATCAACATGAGATGTTGGTCCAACCTGTTGTACCGATATCCGATTTCAACATTGAAACCACCAATCAATTCCGAATTTCGATGCCATTGAACACAATAGCATCCGTTGTCCCAAGAAATCCTCATGGGACACAGAGTCAACCCGGTATGATCATTAATGTCCCACATAGTAGTTTGGTTTGGCCAGCGATTGGTTGGTCGATGCAAGAGTATCCTATAAAGAACTATCTCGGACCAACTGCGAACGCTACATTCCAAAATCTCGAATGGACCCAAGCGTATGGACTCAAACTGTGGAAAAGGGACTCAGAAGACACGCCCAAACCTGGTTGGCAAATCGCAACGTATTCTCCTTCTTGTGAGAGAAGTTCAGTGAACAATTTCTGGCAAGATTCAACAGTACCACCAACAGTATGCAGCTTAGGATAATCTTCCATTCACGACGTAAGGCCGAGAAGGAATCCGTCATTGCATTCCTGCAAGAGAAGTACTTGCTCGCACAGCGATTGTGACCCACCATACAAGATTCGCCGAAATGTTGGAATGTGCGACACAAGCAGAGCGCGACGAGGCAGATTTCGCCCCTTGAAAAGAAGCACCGAAGAGAGAGGACTCCGAAAGTGAACTCTTACAGGAAACTGCCCCCCACAGACGCCACTAGCGTCTGACACCGCCTTGCCGATTCTGCCCTGGAAGGCAAGTGCATCGCGATTGTCGACATCAGGTACGCCTCGGAACCCGCAAAGTCGTGGCCGGAATAGACTCTTGTGCACTCGACAATTTCTTTAGATAAGATATCCTCACATCTGCTGAACTACAAAGCTCACAACCAGACCCTGAATTCGCATTCCCCTCGCTCATGGATCCTGAATGTGGCTCCAAGGACCCCTCGTATTGTCTTTACAGATGGGTGAGCAGACATACCAAGAAGTTTTTCATGTCAGTGACCAGATGTGTTCTGAAATTACCCTCGAGCGCACCTGTCAAACGCAACACGGCGTCCACCATGAACAACGAATATACTGCCTCTGCTTCGGAAACAAAGAGCGTCAGCGGATATACCTGGAATGATCCCGCGAGTGCTTGCAGCGGGCATTATCGAACCAACCACTTCCCCCTGGAGTTCAGCGATAATGATCGCCACCAAGTAAGATGGTGAGTACCGTTTCTGTATTTACTTTCACCGCCCTGATGAACAGACTGTAGATGCTCCGCAGTGCCTACCTAGGATTAACATAATGCTTAAAGACCTAAAAAGGTCGAATATTTGCACCACCCCGGATCAAAAGGGTGTTTATTGGCGAATCCTGATGGCGCCTGAAGCCAGGAATTTTACCACCTTCTCTGCCCCGGATGAAAGTCAATGCATGTTCCGGATGTGCCTTTTGGCCAATTAGAAAATCCGATCTGGATCGAATGGTCCTGCCTAATGGATCATCGTCTTGCACTGTAGAGACACCTGTCCTATCATACCTCAAGGTTGTTCACGCACCGACGATCGTGGACGAGATCGCTTAAGCGCAGCAAGAGGACTCACGAATCGGGGAAATGATGGCTCAATGGTTCTAAATTCACGGCCGAGGAGAAATTTATAAGCAATTCCTTCAGATCAAATCGGTCGACAAGCAAGTGTGTTGGAACGCCGTCCATATTGAGGACACAGACAACTCCGTATTTCACCTCCTGTCCGACAGAGGGTGATCCGGGAATACCACGACGCGACATTTGCTGGCCATCCCGGGGCCGAAGAAACCACTTGCTCTATTCAGTTGCATTTTTTCCGGCTAGGATTAGCCCGACAGATCCGGCCTTCAGTCGCTGGCTAACACCTCTGCCTATGCAGCAAGCGTGTACACGGGAAATACGCTGACCAACAACGCCGCAAAATTCGGAAGCACCACACCTTATCAGAATTCTCGATGAAGAGGTTTTCTCCCGTTTAAGGTACCCTCATTACACTCTAAGTGCCAACAGGAGGCATTTCACTAGCCATCCATGCATGGATTGACTACGTGTACATGCTTAAAACCATCGAATATAGGATCAGAACTTGCCCTCGCTTCTCTTCGGCCTCATGATGAGACATAATGCGGCCACCGACTGCACATCCTGATATCTTTTCATATGTCGAGAGATCAAAAGGCCTGGGAAATGGAACCTACGCCCCGCAGGCGATTCCCACATCGCACCAACGCCCCATGGTGAGCGCGAGGAAAATGTACTTCAGGAGCAGGAGCTGTATAGGAAACGCTATGCTAGTCCATACGCGGAGCCAGTTTACGTGGTTGGTAATGCTGTTCGCGCGTTAAACCATCAACATTCTGGCAAGGCAGCTTGGTTTAATGCTGCTCTAGTGCCTGTACGCATGCCAGTTCCTTTCAGTTCAGTGCGCAGCAACTCAGGCTCAGTATGTGCCGAACAGCCGATCCCCATGTCGTAGAGTGGCTAACATCAGGGTCGCGGCCGTACAGGCTCTTCCACCTAGCTTAAGCCAGCCGTTGTTATCAGCCGAACAGAACCGCATGGGCCACCAAGTTCCACAAAACTCTTGGTAGCCGGAGGAAGCAGAGGTTCATCAGGAACAGGATACCAGCAGATATTACATACTTCGAGCACGTAGGCCGGTATCCTACTGGTTCTCTTGTCCTCATGAACCTTGGAGAAGGCGCTGGAGAACGCGATCATGTTAATAATAGAAAAAAGGTTTTAAATTATTCTGCTGTAGGGGGGGGGGGGGAGTTGAAACACGCCGCTGCACAGTGGTTCAAAATCGAAAAGTTGTGTTCATAATCGCCTACAGGTCGTATTTCTTAACCGACTTGAATGTTTTTTTTTAAATGATCAGCAATCAATTCCTAAGAGAATTGTGGTTTGCGATTTTTGAATTTGTTCCTCAGATCAACA
>WSXT02208355.1:0-17998 GCA_011762715.2 Neuroterus valhalla
GTAGCTAGAATGGGCAACGATAGATCGGTAGCGCAAATCATGAAAGGGAAACCGAATAGTAAGAGACCACTGGAAATGCCGAGAATCAGGTGGAGGGATAATTCAAAAAAAGATTTGGTAGAACTAGGATATGATTATAATGAGTGGATGGATTTATTCAATTCAAACTGAATTCAATACTTTATAATACTAAAGTAATAGACAATGTCATCATATATCATAATAATCATCATAATGTATTATCATTTGAAAATGTAACTGAATATAATATGATATTATATAATCCAATATACCTCCCCATGATACAAAACGATAATACTCAGTTGGAATAAACATATAACAATACTGTGAAATTATTCAAATGAAAATTCAATATATTTACAATTTAACTTAATTCTAACTAATTCAATACTTCATAAATTTCTACACGAGCTATGAATATGGTATGAACGTTCTGTTTGTTGAGGATTCTACCAATTTGTTCTGTGATACCTGGGATGTAGGGTAGGGTGGTGGTGGCTATTCTCTCTCTTTCATTAATTGGTTGTATTAACTTGTTTTTCGTAGTGTATTGTCTGATTAATCTATCAATTTGTTTGTTTGGATAAGCGTTTTGCAGAAGGGTTTTTTTTGGGATGTGGCGTGGAGGAATCTGTTTGTATGAGTGGCTTTTCTGTAAACTTATTGTCCTTACGTATTGTCAGATCTTCTGTAAACTTGAACATCCATGAAAGGCAATTTTCCGTTCTGTTCAATTTCCGTGGTGGACCAGATATTTGATCGTAATTGGTTGATGAATTCGGAAAAGTTGTGCAGTTCGTCCAATCCATGTCTCCAGATTACAGAAGTATCACCAACGTAACGGCACCACAGTTCTGGTACGAGCTTGAATTGGCTGAAGATTTTAGTTTTAAGATCTCCCATAAATGCGTTAGCTATTATAGATGAAATTGGGGATCCCGTTGCTGCTCTTGAGGTTTGTTCGTAGAATTGGTTATTAAAAGAGAAGTACGTATTGTTGGTACAAAGTTCTGTCAAAGGTACAAGATCAGAGGGAAAGTTTGCGAAGGATTCAATAATATTGATTGTATCAGGGATTGTTACTTTCGTAGAGAGATAGTACGTCGAAACTCACAAGGATGTCCTAAAGTTATATGTGAACCTGTTGCATCTTTTTGATGAAGTCAGAGGAATTTTGAACATAAATGATGGAATTTCCCGTCAAAGGCTTAAGTTTTTTGGTGAGGGAGCGTGCTGGGTTGCAGGTTGGTGAGTTAATTGCGCTGACGATCGGTCGGAGTGGAATGTTGTTTTTGTAAATTTTTGGTAGACCGTAAGGTCTTGGAGGATTTTTGTTAAGTTTGGAGTCCTTTGAAAAAAACAAAAACCCTTTTAAATGACTCCAAACCGGTAGAGCGGTAGAGCGGTGAGCCAACGCATAGAGGAACATGAGAGTGAAGTCAGGCTGAAACATTTCACGCAATCAGCTCTAGCTGAGCATCACATCCAAACAGGACACAGCATTTCATTTCACAAAGCAACCGTCATCCCAAAAACGAAAACTATTTTCCCAAGAAGGCATAGAGAACATTCGAAATCTTAAAACACCCTAATAATATGAATAGGGACAATGGATATAATACCAATCCAATTTGGCTTTCCGTTTCCCGATTCAATTGATTGATCGATCAGATTCTACCAATTCTCACACTGGAATCCTTGACCAATCACAGGCATCGTTGTGAGCATTTATAATAACACCACAACCTTATAACTTCAGAAATACCTTAGCTCCAATATTCTTGCTGGATTATGTAGAAATTATTATACTGCTCAAAATTGTGCAAAAATAAAAATGTGCAGCGGTGCGGTTGCTATATTGACACAAGGCAAAATCGACGAGATACCAGTTAATATCCTCTGCCCAATCAGTCAGAATTTGCTCAAAGTGCATATAAACCACGTTTGAATCTTTATATTTCACAAAATTAACTTGATGGGGAAAATGCGAAGCTTCAATACGGTTTGCTGCTAATACAAAGTTGTATCGAAATATAACATGCAACAGGCAATATATCTTCTCAGAGGAGATAAAAAAATATCTTTAAGACCTTGCACCCTCCGTGAAAGAAAATTTTATGGACTTTTTGTGTATTGGATGATTTAATTCGTCCCTCAAAGGTTGACAATTTCCTCGTACCTGTCCACTTTTTCTTCTACACATCCTGCTACTTCCTCAGAAGTAGGAGGGACCTATAGCTGAAGGTAGGTTCGGAACCACTAACAACACCACCTTCGAGTACATAATTCCTGTTCCCGCGTTTTTTGTCGCGCTCCATGAATGAGAGATGTTGCACTTTCCAATACTATTTGTCAAGCAGACCTCGATCACTCGTCGACGAATGTGTCCTCAGTGACAGAATTGGGTTTTGTCAGGAAACGTTAAGGAATAAGTAGCGCAGTGAAAATAGAAAGATATCCACGGCGGGCACCGCAAAGCATTTGCTCAATATAAAATGGACACAGAGTTATCCAATATTCATCCAGAGAAGGCTCGTGAAACAATTTCAGAGACAAAAGCACAGGATGCCCTACTCAGTATGCACCGCGATATGAATAAGCCTCTTCTGATTATGTTTTTTGTTTCCACTTTGATATACATAACCACACGGAAAGAAATTCTATAACAATACTTGCTATTTCAATATTCATTATTGATATAGTAGCTTACGATTTGGGGAAATCGTCTGAATATAAGAATTATTGTTACCGTATTCACGAAACTCTACAGTTAGAATATGAAAACTTGATATCTTGAGAACAAGAATTGGTATATTCAGTATCAAAGATTAATATTTTATCCATTAAAATGCAGGATTATAAAAAAAGATACTGATATTATCAAATTATATCAAAGCAATTGCAAAAAATAATAGTTTGAGTTACATAAGCTAATACAAATCTTCTACAAATTAATATAGTCAATGAGGAAGTGGAAAAAATAAGAGATGTTTTTAGTTTCTGTTATGGACGCTAACAGAAATTGTAAGCTTTTGTTAAGGAAATTGCAAATCACTATATCCAAAAATCCGAATAGCTACGTTCATCCCCCGAGGTTAGCCGAATCCAAAGATCGTAACTCACGTCCGAGCGCTAACAATGTGAATCGGAGAACTTCGTCCTAATGGGAAATGGCTGCACTGGGCCGACACATACATCGGGCGCGATACTAAGCCAGTGGTCCTGCCAACGTGCAGACAAGTCTTGGCAGACCTGCCTTGGCTCAGTACTGAAGAAATTGGTCATGCCAACATCCAGCCAAGTCTTGGGAGACAAGTACTGGCACAGTACTGGAAACATTTCAGGTCAAGTACTGTATCAGTACTTGTAAATATATTGCACAGAATAGCAAATATGTCTGTTCCAAAGTAGAAGACCACGCTTTGAGTCTTGCTTGGAACTAAAATAGATTGTTTCCGTTTATTAAGGAATATTTTTTTCAAATAAGAATCAAGGCAATATCAAAAAGAGTGTATCGTAACTGTACTCAAAAAGTGGAGATTGTTTAACCACATTGGACCTAACCCATTTTTAATTTGCAAAAGTCATTGGAGCTTTTGAACTGTAAATGTGCGTAGCTAATTATAAGCTTCAACTATTTCCGATCCAAGCATGTTTTAATCATCATTCTGATAGAGTTGTGTTTTTTCTCCTGTTTTTGTTAATACTTTGGTTTTGAAAGTTACGAAAATTTTGAATTAGCCGCCGTTATGTCATGGCGGTATCGGTACTTGCGCCTGCGCGCGTAAGTTATAGAATGTGAGCATATAGCGTGTGAGCGTGCACGGAAAAGCATCAGCATAGTCAACGACTCCAAAGAACAAAAGTAATATGAGTATATCGTGTCCGTAAGTTTGTTTTTCATTAATTTCTTTAAGGTGAGCTTCCAGAAGTGTATGTTTACTGGAAAAATACATCTATTTGTGGCGAAATTCCAGCACACGTAATCATGGCCTTTTCTCACAATCAGACAAAAATGTTAGGTATCTTATAGTCTGTTGCAAAGATGGCAGCAAAATCTTGTAAATTAATAAAATTCCTAAAAATTTCTGATCTGTGATTATTATAAAGCTCCCGTATTATTAATTAAAATGAGTGTTGGCTCAACTCTGTCTACTATTCATGTCCAGTACTGCAGCAGTACTGGCATCCAGTACCGTCCGCCAGTACTGGCGCAGTACTTACAGACAGTACCGAACATAGTTATCATACCAAGGTCTGACCAACATTGCGCCAGGACTGGCTGTTAGTACTGCGCTAGCACTGGCGCAATATTGCGCCAGTAGTTCATTTTCTATTGGGGTGTTTCGGTTTTCTCGCTAAACTGATCGAACTTGACGTAGAAAGACGCATGCTTTCCAGTGTTTTCATGAACACAAGAATACAAGAATACAGGCTTTCAATTACGGACCTAACAGAAACGTTAACAAACCTGTGGAAATTTTAGAGTCACATTAGACAAAGACAAGATGGTCCATTATTTTATCCTCTGCAGAAATGTTTAATTTGGTAAAAATTGTTGAAAATTCACAGTTATTACCCACAAAATTCCTTATCAGCATGAAACCGAAACATCATTTTTTATACCCTTTTACTACCCTTCTGTCATGCGAAAAGTCGGTCCCCTCTGGAATACTTGTTGCATGAGGTTTGAAAGCAAAAATTGCGAAGCCAAACAGGCTTCATATTCTGCAATTTTCCGTATTACATTTGCAGAACCATCGCTCTTTGGCATCAGTTGACATAAATTACAGATTCTTGAACAAGAACTCGTCATATCCAACATATGTCCCCAGAAAAGTCAGATCAGTCCCTCTACAGAATTTACTAGATATTTCTCATTACATACATTTACTGCCAAATAATATAATTAACAATAACGTCTCAATTACTAGTTCGATTCAATACATCGGAAAGACAATCAAGGAAAACAGTACAATAATTACTTTTTCTGAATTAGGCGAAGAATTTCACTTTGTCCACTAGATAATTCTGATTAATAAGGAAGACTTTCTTGTTGTTGTGAAATCGACTCCTGACTGCTATCTAAATGAACATATCAGAGCGTATAAGATATATAGTACTGACTGTTTTCATTAGGAAATCTTAATAAAGTCTGACTTGAGTAATGCTGCATTTACTAATGCCAATAAGCTTAAGAATGGGTTCTCTTATATAGCCAAAACCTGGATGTGAATAAACATAAGGTGCAACATATATCCAGTAAATGCTCTTTGTCAGTATTATTACCTCTAATAAATTTTTTTTCAATATAAAAATTGCTTCGTTCATTTTATTAACAACAAAATCTTCTTATTTCTAATGTTTAGGAATGATTCCACATTCCATGAAAATACACCAATGAAATTCTTTGATTTGCTCTAGTTGTTGGCCTTGTAATTGTATAAAAATGAACTCCAATTATATGGAATTTTTATTAGGTCCGAGGCACCTGCAATTTATGGCCCAGCCCTGTTATTTCCTTTATAAAGCTGAGTGTGAGGCGGGAACGAGATGATTGGCATAAAAAGAAAAACCTATAGATATTTTTTAATTTAATTTCATCCCAATTTTGACCTTGATCAAACAGAATTTTTTCCCGCTCTTACTTTAAATTTTGGATTCTTCTAAATCGAGTTATGAGGTATTACACCGTTTCTCACAATTACAAAAACTTTCATCACTTAGTATATAAGGAATCTTCAAACCCCTTTTCTTAGTGTGGTTACGTGCCATGTATATATTTGCGTATTATGTTTATGAATTACGTTTATGTTGGGTGATACCTCAGCGAAATATGTATTCTTGGAAGTTATATGTACACGAATTCTAATAATGATAATAATAATGTGTGTATTTATAAACCATAGTAGTGCATTGTGTGTTGACGGGATTTCGCTACAGGGTTCGAACTTTTGTCTCTTTCGTATCTTCTTCCGTCCAATCCTTTTCGAATGACTCATAATTTTTAGTATAAATTTTAGCAGATTTCAGAATCCTCTCTTTCAAAATGTGAAAGAATGATTCCAATCTTTCAAATATTTCACATTATCGACCTGCTTGAATTCAATATAGTTAATTTCAAATATCACATTCTTTTTTACAAGTTTTGTAGAACTTACATTAATTTTCTGAACTAAATTTTTCATGGATCATCGATAGATACTATATTACTTGTTGATACACATACTTCATTTCTCTAAATCGTGAAATATTATACTAAACTGTAATATCGGTTTTAACGTATTATGTAACTAAGTTTCTATGCGTGCAGAGTCTGATGAGATCGATGTTTTAGATGGACACATGAGTTCATGACGAATGAAGCTGCTTCGTTCGAACATGTTAGCATACTTATATAAAACATTTCTTGCATGAAGTTTCTCCAGTTTCTACAGACAGTTTTGATATAACTAGTATTACATGGTACCCGTTTAATATAATTCTTGATTCTCGCGTTTTTTGCAGAATGACAATCCCACTCAGAATCATAAATACCTTGGTTGTTGTTCTATTCAAAGGCATGAACAGTACTAGGTCATTTCAGAGATACGGAGAGTGATGGCAACGAGAAGAAATTGAACTGGTTGAGCCCAAAAAGGGTTTTTATTCATTGTCATTATTATTTGTTTAATATGAATATGATATAATATAGCTTATCATTATGAACTTTGCACGAACACGGGTGGCTTTCAGAAACTGTTAGCCAGATGAGAAAGACACGCGCAATAGGCGCACTTGAACTGACTACTGAAGCGTGTTGCGTTCCAGGTTTTACTTCAAGGCTACAAATAAAATTATCAGAATATTTTTCTAAAGGCTAATTCAATTTAAAAACATGCTCATTCATGCTGACTATGAATATGATTTATAATTTATACCTTCCGTGTATAAATAACTGAAACATACATTGTAATCTCATAAAAACTGACCAAAGCGTGATTTCATTTGTATTTGTTTATGTGAGGAAAAATGGCCGAATAATGGAATTGTTAACCAAGGTCGTTTGAATAATAGCGAAATGTTATTACATGAGCAGATATGATAACTGAGTATCATTCATGTCACAAATAGCTGAACCAACATTTTTTTTTATTCGTTTATGATAATGAATGTTTATTCATGAATCCTCACGGGTATGGCAGAAATATAATTTGGCTAAGTAAGAAAGGATCACGAACTTTTGATACCCTGCAGTTAATGGAAACATTCTAATATTTTTACATAAAGTGACTTTTTTGCTTGTTTTGCTTCAATTATTTCAATTTTTTGAACTTTTTCACGTGTTATGCGTGTTTCAGTAAAAATATGCAATCA
The DNA here is from genome assembly GCA_011762715.2 of Neuroterus valhalla. Taxonomy (NCBI): domain Eukaryota; kingdom Metazoa; phylum Arthropoda; class Insecta; order Hymenoptera; family Cynipidae; genus Neuroterus; species Neuroterus valhalla. Next base: position 7,378 of record WSXT02208355.1, read on the forward strand.
TTGATTCATTCAGAATTGATTATATGAGCTTCGAAGCCAGGAATTGGTGCTCCTTCCTCAATTGAAGGAGAAATATTCCTAATATCCCCCTAAAAAATGTTTTAAATTAAAAAACAGATGGGCAAGCTACCAGGACTAGAACATATGCGTTTATGAACAAACGAGATGAAGAATAGATCTCAGGAACTCTTCTCAGGAAAACATTCCAATTGGCTTGAAAAAAGTTAACATGTACGAGAACGAATGAATCGTCTAGCTACCGAGCTCTAAGAAATATTTCGCTTCTTTGCTCTAAGCCGGAAGACGCTTGAGAGGCTGTGTGCATTCGGCAAACGTATCGCATGACTGCGATTGACCATTGCCAAATGAATATGTTTCGGCATTCGTTAACGCACATCATCGCGCATACGTGTCCTAAAAGTTCGAGAAAAAGGAGGTCTGCTTTTCTATTCATGTAAGCCCGCCAAGAAAATTCGACCGAATTTCCTGATGGAAGGTTTCATAACTGATAATCTGATGTAGAAGAAGGGATTATAAATATCCGACAATCTGGAGGTTGAATAAAAGGAGTAAATATCAAATCTTATCTTATCAATATAATAGAAGCCTAAAATTTATTGTTTGGACTGTTTGTTCCATTTTTAATTATTAGATTAATTAGTTTTTCCGCTACTCGAGAAGAATGGCAATCGTTCATATTTTGGCCTTTAACCTGGTCATCATCTTCAATTTGACAGGTCAATACGATTATTGGATTTTTCTATAAATTATGATGATTGTGGAAAAATTGAATATCTTTGTTTTATTATTAGATATTTTATATGTAATATATTCCTTATATCCTTCTATATTATTATCTAAATATACATATGCATACACAATTTGCATACCATTATTCATGCTGTTTTCGAGAAATTACCTCGAATCCTGTAACCCGGTATTTTCTGAACAGCTACGGACCAAGTCGAGTGCGTAGTGCAGTCAAGATTTTCGAAACTCAACCACAATGTTTATATTTAAAAGTGTTATCTTGACTCAGCAAAAGTTTGTGTTATAGGTGACATAAGTTACTTCAAGATGCTTTAAGAGCTACCAACTCTTGACCTACTGGGTTTTCGTCACAAATTCTCTGATGTTTCAGGATATTCTTTATAATGTAAGAAGTGTTCGATAAAACCGCTTTTTGAGTCGCTGCAAGTACCTTTTTGATTCCTAGATTTTTGGGATATTTGGTGCATCTGTCGGGTACATTGCTTGTGGCTAATATCACGATAGGATGATTAGATGCATGTTTTGTAAATCTCCAAATCATCCTAACTTCATGCTTCAGAGTACTCTACTTATGAATCATGGTTGCATAGGTTGCCTGCAAATTCCGATGAAGTGAGCAAGCAATATCGACGATAGGAACTTTTCTGCGCATCACGATGTGGCATCGGGTCAATTTTCTCGGATATAATGATCCTTCGGAATCGTCACATTCCAGTTTGGGATGTTATCTCCGTTTTTCAAAACGACTACTGTGATGTATCTTTAGAAAGGCATCCATTCTGTTGAGAGTCCTTTGTTGAGGGCAATGATGTTAAACCTTATATGCGAGAAGAGCTGTAAGGCACTTATAAAAATGCTGGGACAGGCTGTTGTTCGCAATTCAGATGTGTTTCAAGCGTCTGATTACCAAGACAAAATATACATTGTTTTCTTGAGCATAAATTGAGTCTTTAATCTAGATGCTCAATGATCTTCTGAGAACATCTCGCCAACGCAGTGCGCACACTTGTTAGGTACTTGTACCAGAAATTTTCCACCATGTCCGAACCTTGAACTTTACAATTTCTCAAACTTTATGAAACCACTAGCTCTTTCCTTTACTGATTTGGAGCACCTAGCGTCCAAATCGCTCCTGTTATCGCAAACACCTGAACAGTAATCAGGCATGTCTCCCAATTAAAAACGCCGGCGTTCCGAAGCATGTTCTGCTCGTTACTTAGTTTACGATAGAAACTTCTCTCATCTACTCGGAAATTTTAATTTTGCTGCCAGATAGATCTACTTCTATTGTATCGACGAAGTCTTCCACGAACAAAATGAAGTCTCTGCCGTTTCCAAAACTTTTTTTTTCTGTGGAATGTGAACTTTTTTTGTGGTTTTTTTTCCTGATTCAGTAGCTGAAGTGCGCCAGTTCTGCCAATTTTGTGAGAAATGTTAAAGCACAGATTAACTATCATGCTCTTATATGCTCATGTTTCTAATATAAACTCTGCCACAAGTGCAATGGATTTGATATACACTGCTGGATCACACTGTAGGTTGTCTTGACTTGTTTTTTGAGGGTATTCTTTTGATCGCTTCTTCATTTTTTTAGTTTGTGTACTTATTCTGTTCAAAAATTTGTTCAACGTTTTTTTACTTCTTTTGCAAGTTATCTTCATGTGCCAAGATAACAGTTCTGTACACCAGGGAGTTCATGACTGATTGCTCGTGAAATGAATTACGGTAAGAGGAGATATTTTGGTATCTGTATGTAGATAGATAAACGTTCATTATTCAGCATATTGGTCTTGGAAAATTAACTTGCTTACACCACCATGTTTTAAAAATATCTTCACATCAAATACTTAACACTTACATCCGTCCATATTTTGTACAATATCATCTATCCATATCTCAATACTCGCACGCATTTCCCTACATTACGCCAGCCTCGCATTGCCAAACTCTGCATCCGCGGCCCCTACCTATTTATTATCGACAATGACTAATTTGCTATTCCTTATCTGCTACTTACATCATTTGCATGCATCTTACATCTATTTACCGTCCTACGTACACATCTATCTCCATTCCTTCTCCTCTTCCCTTCTCTTCCTCTTCATCTTACCCAACACCTCCTTCACCCATGCAATCGCCGTTTTCTCTTCTCTTTCATGCAGTATTACCTCTATGCTTATTCCACTCATTTCCACTTCCTCGCATGCTTCCACCCAGTGTTCGACCTTTGCATACCTCTTCCAATACAATGCACACATTCTTTTCTCCTGCGGAAGCTGGAACCTATCACAGCTCTCCATGCTTTCACATCTCATCCTCGCTTTTATCTTCTGGCTTTCTTTATCTCCCTTTTCTCAAAAATACCACGTTGTCCCCATTTGCATAATCCACCCTCATTTCTCATTAAACCTTGCCCATCTTATCCTTTCCACCCCTTTTGCCTTCTCTCTCTCTCTCCATGCCGTTCCTCTTGTAAATCTCGTACACCTTCCTTTCGTCGTCGTGACTTCTCTTCACTTCATCTCCATCCAGACCAATTTTCCGGAAATATCTCTCTCACATCCTCCATCTTCCCATCTCCTCTACTATTCTACATCCTCCACCAATACTTCCTGACCAGCCAACTTCCTCTCTTTTCCAGGAATCACGCCTTATACTTACATGCTCGGCATACTATAATACTTCCGTTTAACCCTTGTATCCATCTGATATACCTTTCCTGAACTCTTTTTACCTCCTTGCTTTTCCTTCACCCCGATACCTCTTCTCCACACAGTAGCACGCTTATCACAAAGGAAACAAACAGCTTCATCCTCCTTTCAAAGTCACCTGCAGCAAGATCAGAAGTGGAGAATGGAGGGAATTTCTCAAAGAATAATTTCAGGGCTCAGACGAACGGAAGAGAGATTAGGGAAATAGAAGAGTTAGGAAGGAAGGAGGGACAGAGTTAAGTGACGAGGAGATGGAGTTAAAAATGAGGGAATTGAGAAAGGATAGGAATAGGCTGGAAAATTATAAAGGAATCGAATTGATATACATGGCGTGCAAAGTATACGCCACGGTATTTTCAGAGAGGCTACGGAATGATGTCGAGGGGAGACTCAGAGCCGGAGACTCAGGCGAGATTGAAAGCGGGTAGGAGTATATAGACCATAGGGCAGAAGTTTTGTTATAAGAACGACAATAAATTTTCGGTTTAGACTTAGATTATCTGTGAATTGCTATTCGTAGATGATCCATAAATATGTTGGCTATTAAGAGTGAGACTAAAGATCAAGTTTCTGCTCCGGAGGACTGTATGAAAAATCTGTCAGTAAAAGGGGAGAAAGTAATTTTGAGATCATGTTCTATGAAACTTATGGGATTTGTAGGAAGGTTTGCAAAGGATTGGGAAGAATCGACTGTATCAAGGATTGGTACTTTAGTGAGGAGAGATACTACGTCAAAACTCACTTGGATGTCTGGAGGTTGAATGTGAATCTTGCTGCGTTTTGATGACCGAGCATGCTTAGTTGTAAGATATTGAATACATTGTAGTGTCGATTGGTCTATGTGGATTCCTCCTGGTTTTCTAGGTGTTCGTTAATTCTGAAACACATGGGATTTGTAGTTGTTTATTTGGTCATTGTCCCGTTGTTTTGTAAAGGGCCTCAATGGTTGGGTTTCTGTTTTGCTGAATATTGTTTTTGTAGGGTCTTCTTCAAGTTTTTCATGTATATGAAGAAGCAAACTGCAATGTGGATCATCAATATTATTTGTAGTTCCAAAGATGACTTAAACCCAAAACAAGCTCTGTTTTTACGTATTTGAACGAATGCGGTATGGGATCATTATATTTGAATTCAATAAACAATGATCCCACACAAGGTGCAATGAAATACTATCTTCGCTGCAACAAACTCGTTGTGTCCAAATTGATACATAACTAAAAAATATTGGTGATTGTCATTGGAAGGACACTGAATCATTCAATATGTTGGAACAACTTTATTTAAAGATTATCAGGATCAAGAAAAAATTCCTCGTCACTGATCACATTATCTGTTATGTCCTGAGCTCTCCCTTAAAGGAAAAATCCCGTCATTTTTCTGTTTTTCCAATCTCGTTGAAAAATATGCTGTTTTTATAATATTAAAATTGGTTGGTTAATTAATTTTGGAAAACTTATTTTCAAAAGAACGTTGAGTGTTTCAAGATTCCCTGTTGGTGAAGATGGAGGAGTGGAAGGAGAGGAGGGAAAGAGGATATTCAAGAACCCAAAAGCATGAAGTTCAAGTATATATCAAATCTTATCTGATCTATATAATAATGGTCAGGGAGCCCAGTGCACTTTTCGATAAGTCATCTTAGCAAGGTTGGTTTTAATGATATGCCAAGGGCGACGGGCACTCTATGTTAAATTTTTCTGAGAATCTGGCGATTTGAGCAAAGCTGAGATTAATACATTGCTGAGTATACATTGTAGAATCAACTTTCAGCTGACATTTCACTGCTGGATAAACTTTTCAGCTGACCCGAAAGACAATTATATCAGCGCCCGTACATACGTGGTTATACGGCGCTTCAAGAGCGTGCTACACGCACAAACGTTCCCCTGCCTATAAGAACAATTAAAACAACTGATCTACACAATATAGGAGGCCCTATGATTATTTATCCGAAAGAATCCAAAATACCCCACTGTGCGACGTTGCAGTTCGACCGCCTGTGTGCAAGCGCTGGTATAATTGTATCATTGGACCCCCTAAATTGTGTATGCCGGTTTGTTTTAATTGTTGAATGCTATTTTCAAACGTTTATTTATTGATTGAGTTTACTATTATTTTAATGGTCAAGAAAACATTTGTGCGTGTAGCACAGTCTAGAGTGACATATAACCACGTATGTACGGGCGCTGATATAAATGTCTTTTGGCTCAGCTGAAGAGTTTATCCATCAGTAAAATGTCAGCTGAATGTTGTTTCTACAATGTATACTCTCCTTTAGACTATAACTGTTAATCTCAGCTTTACGAAAATCACCGAATTTTCCACAAAATTTAACATGAAAAGCCCGTTGCCCTTGGCATATCCAGCGCTATCTAACCAGCTAAAGGTTATATTGCTTACTACTAAGATAAAATCTCTCATATATATTAAAACCAGCCTTGCTAAGATGACCAATGGAGAATGCAGCGGGTTCCCTAACTATAAGGCCTACGATTATATAATGTGTGGTTGTCGAACTCAATTTGACAATTGTACGCTAGTTATTCCTCATCTACGCAAAGAAAATGAAGACCGTTCATATTTTGGTTCCATAGCAATCAATAGTGACTCTTTTCAGTCAATTTTCAGGGGGATTTTTCTGGGCTAAGGAAAACTGTCCCTGATGGAGTCGAATATTATTCAACAGAAAAGAAAAGAAGCTTCAGAACTTGCCGGAAGTAACTGTCAAAATCAATCAGTAGTGATACATGAGAGGACAAGGCACAAGAAAGAAGGTTTATTCTAGGTCGAATAATAAATGATACAAAATTGAAATTTTATACAAGTGCCGAGGCGGAAGAATAGACCAAGAAAACAAACTACCCACAATCTTAACACTTTAAATTAGGGAAGACCCAAGTTACACAATTAACCGGAAAAAACAGCAATGGAACTCTCATTGCACGCTGTGAGAGCTCGATACGAATTTGCTGGTCGAATGGATTCAAAGGAGCACTCGTGACACTTAGGGAAAGGCCGCATTCAAGGTCGGAACACGTGGCGAATCAACTTTCCAACAATTCTTCAAATGTGAATATGCCCGTTAGATCATCAAGCCTTGCCGGAAAATAAAAGAACATACCTTTAGGCTCTCGGCCATCGTGGGTTAGTACCAAGAAGGAACAAATGTACAATCCTTCTTTGACCAATTCTAAATGATTCCTTCCTCAAATTACAAAAAGGCGTCGGATAGTCAGAGCGGCCAGTGTTAGTCGTACCGAGTACAAGACAGAAGTGACAGGTCAGGTTATAGTGAGAAGCGCGTCGAGGATGGTCTAAAAGTTCGAAGGCTCTTGGCTAATCGCCACCGTCGCTGAGATTGCATAGTCTGTTTCCGATGCTTGCGCGAGTTCGCAGACTTGCAATTATTCGGAAGGACACCCTGTGCTTTTATAAGATCGATGAAAGTGAGGATGATTCGAGCCTACACAGTAGGTCAAATTAAGAAAGGAGTTTCGGCATACAATAACATAGTCGCAGGGTGCCTCTTCGGTGAGAGAGTGCGGAGCTATCGGTAAATAAACATAATTGACTTGCACGGGGCCCCGTGCAGCCTTGGTACGGTGAACATTAACATTTCGATGTCTGGACGGTGGCGACCTCTAGTCGAACTTAACGCGGCAAGTTCAGCCAAGTTTGAATTCCCATGGCCACGACGTGCTTCTTCCTGGCTGATCCGTGCCCTGTGCTTTCAAACCTGGTCAATTTATTTGAGAAGTGTCGGGTGTAATTTATCCCGACACAGTAGTAAACCGAAATTATTTCTTGAAGGGGCGCAAATGGACGCAGCTCAAATGTTTCCTCTGGTTAATACAACAGAAGCAAAACCCCTAAAATGAAAGTACTGAATACATATAAACGCTGGCAGGCTCTAAAACAAGTGAGCACCGGGATACAGAGTATTCAATATACACGTGCGAAGTCAAAAAGTACAGAAGAACCCGTATCATGAGTCGCTTATCTCCCTAAATGAACAATGTAAGATCAATCTTGTCTTTATTGTTGCAGAATTGAGTGCGCAGTTTGACTGTTTACCCAATGGCGCTCCTATTCCTTATTTTCCTCGTGCAGGACATTCTACTCATGACACAAACGATTCTCCTGATGAGGATCTTCCTAATGCCGAGCCTCATTTCCGTGCCAGGTCCAGGTCTCCTCCTTTGGTGCTTCTTCCTTCTGACAGGTCTACAAATTCTTCCTGGCGGCTCCCTTCTCCTGACGGGTTGGGATGTGGAATCGAACAACTTGAATTCATCCGGCTCATTCCCGTTAGGAATGAGTGATGGATGTTTGAACTTCGAGAATATATTTTTCCGGCCATTAGGCGATTGAAAATTAGAAACGAGAAGAAGTATCAGCCTGTGCCAAATCAAGAACAGATTGTATTATCAACATCCAATAGTGACGTCTTTGCAATATTAGAAAGTTTCAACCTTCTTGCCGGAATATATAGAAAAATGACGGATACTGCAGACGGGTGAAAATGAGCATGATTAGCGGCGAGATCAGAATTTTGACGAATGTCGAAGTCGGAGAAATTTCAGTAGGTCCTAAACGCGTGATAAACAGCTATTGCCAAGTTGTGTTTGTACCACGTGTCGATCGCACAACTCAGCACAATTATTTTAAGTGACAACGTGTGAGACTGAAATATAATATCAGGATTTCGTTCCAATTGATAGATTTCCTCTTTTTTATTAAGGATTTTTTTTGTCATTTTAACGTTTTGTTCATCCTACGGAAGGCTTCATCAAGAATTGCAATATGAACTGCAAGGACAGTGTTAGGAAAGAACTGGGTATCGACATTCCGAGCTTTACTAGATTCTCGAGAATTTGGCATGGAACAGACATGATTGAAGTATTTTTAAGTTCCAAGAAGGAGTTGCTGCAGAATTCGCTTCATCAATTTTTTTTCCTCTGAATTTCAACCAGAAAATTAATTCTAGTCGATGGATGAAACGAAATTTTCAAAAATGATTAGATTTTCAAGCCAAAGAAACAAATATTCAACGGCAGGGACGTATGCAATGTGCGACAAAGGGAAACGATTTTCCCCTTCAGATGACATGAATGCAACAAAGCGTATATATTTCCAAGCAATGAGATCTATTGTCCATCATGAGAAACTTTTTATCATAAAAATAAAATTTCAGAGATGGAAGATATAATCTTTAACAAGGGCAAATTTATTTCTGCAGAAATGTTAAATTTTCAAAAAAAAAACTATGTATCCCAAATGAAATCATTTAATTTACAACATTGAGATATGAACCTTAAGTAGAACCTTAATTTCATAGCGTAAAATAGAATCAAGTATATGGAATAACCTTTTATACCCTCTTCTTTTTACGGATTTGAGGGCCTTTACACAACACTTCTCCTTCATATTTCCTAACCTCCCTAGAGTGCAAGGTGGGAATTCCATTCCTGAAATCAGGGACCACTTATGTAAAATATCATTGACTCCTAACGTAACTTGACATCTAGATAGTAAAAAGTTGAAAGTTCAATCAGCGGAAAAAGCAAGCAAGTTCGAAGACAGCACTTTTTTTGAAGACGTTTTCTGTCACAAGATGGTTGGGCATGTGAAAAACAATATGACGCGTCCATATGTGTAATTCTGATATGGATCTGAACGTGCAGTGACATGAAATTCAACCACTCTTTTAATCTTCCAAAGAATCATCATTAGAGTCATGAGATTGCATTATCCGTTGTTCAATGGTTACCCACATTGGATTCACCATTCGGATAAAAATAAGAATAACGATTTCCATGAATTTGTATCAATCGATGAAAAAAACTCGTTGCATACGTGAAGATGTCAAATTAAAATAAAAGCTTCTCGTATGGACGCGGATTCATTCGCTTGTACAAGAAACACATCTGCGAAACTGTGCAGCTAATTTTCATACATGTGTCGAGTCAGAGCAGACTGAATACATTCGTGTTGAAAATAAGACTGGACGTTCCAGGACTTTTCCGAAAACTTCAATAATAGATTCTCTATTCACTTACTTTTGCGAGTAGATTCCGAGTTGTGGAGTGTAGAATGACCGGTGAAAATAGAAGGCTTACTGGGAACATCTGTCTGGAACTGACAACATAACATGATGCTCGTGATACTTCATTAATTATTACAAACGCAAATATCAGGACGATCAATACATGCTCCCTTTCACGCGCGAGGACAATGACGTTCATGTTAGTTTTCAACATGGCGACGGTATCATTGTGAAACCCGGAGAACGAAAAAATGCATAACGGTTTACCTGCGAAAAAAACAGGTTTTTATCTTGCTCATACACTGCAGACGCCGAAAATTGAATTTCCCATACATTAATTGTGAAAAATAGTATACACAACTCATTGTTAACGGACAGCTTCGCTTGAAACGTCAAGTTGACTCATGACTCATGAATCGTCCTTTCGAATTTACGCGCGACGCTTCGCGGCGGGCGTATATCTGACAGGCCGATCTATACGGCTTTGAACAGCTAACTAAACGCTTCTGGTAAAGCCCCCGTTTCCAAACTCATGGTGAAATATACTATCGTACAATAGGTAAATAGTACTTCCTGATGAGATCCTCTTTTTCGCATCGATAACATACTTAACACATTTGTTGTGAGCCTATCTGACTACAAAGCCAGGTGTGTTCCTGGATAGGCGAAACATATTTTCGAAAAAACGTATTTGTGCTTTCCCGCATACTTCTAGGTAGTTGAGACCATAGATATGAGACTCATAGAGCAAAGTACTTTTAATAAAGGAATCTTCGATTTCGAACATTCAGAATAGATTAGGACGCTAATCGCAGCAGCAGGGGCTAAATCAACCCTACTCACAGCGTCGTAAACAGCTCCCTTAGATACCCCGATGCTTAAACTAGCAGCACCAAGGTATCCAAATAACGGCACAAATTCTAAAGGTATACTGTCATATTTAAGGGCTAAGAGTTTATCGCTGATTCTCTCCTTTTTAAAGATATATATTTTGTTTACATTTTGTTAAATGTAAGCTCAATATGAAAATGAAGTTGTTTCGGGTTTCGATCGTGTACAAACTACAAATGTTGTCGACGTTTCGCGAACGTTACAG
>WSXT02208366.1:0-17997 GCA_011762715.2 Neuroterus valhalla
GTGTGTGTATGTATATGTATACATAAAATAGTAATCGCGTGTGTTTTGGTAGCATTCGAAATAATGACAGACCCTCAGCCAATTTGCCAATTTCGCGGGTTCCTTTGGCTCTTTCCAGAAAGTCGTGTCTTGCGACACTCCAACATGTTTGACCATGTAAACTACCGGCGGAAATTGGCTACATGCCTCTTCTTCGAACTGTTTCCAAATTCCCTTAATTTTTATAATATTATTATATAACTTTTTTGCTTTATATTAGCTTGAGCGCACAAACGACTAGTAATCGATTGTTTTGAGCAAGATGGGTGGAGGGGGGTGTGAGAGCCCCGTAGCCCTATTCTCCCCATTGTTTCCTTCCTTTTTTCCTGTTATTGTGTTGAAATCTCCCCTCGTGATTAAATTCACACCTTCCTGTTTTTCTTCCATCAACTTCTCTAAGTCCTCCTTTTCTATCTTCATATCTCTATTCCCATATACCCCTAATATTATCTAGCCATGCCTTCATCCCCACTACGACTCCGTTGCCTCATCCTTTCTTCTTGAATCTAGCTACGTTCCAGTAACATATAATAAATTATTCCCTTTTTACATTCCTCATCACCTTTTCTTTGCCCTTATTTCTTATTTTCCACCCTTACATTCCTTCTTCACCCCTACCCACGGCTCTTCACATTTTACAGAGTCTTCCTCTTCTCTGTCCCTATCCTATCATATCCTTTCATAAAATTGAGGTCATTTAGCAACAGCTCGAATAATAGGTGTAGATAATTTGTCTTGAATGAAATCCTTTTTCATATTCCCAAGCTTTTATCTCATATTCTTAAAAAAAAAAAACGGTAGACGTCGATCTATTTATGAACTCTACTTATTATTTACCTGTGCTGAATGTCTTTCCATCATTCCCATCATTTGTTGTTCCATTTTTTTTAGTCTTGACTGATACTTTTTCTTGGACTTTTCCAAGGTCTGAACTAGAGTCCTAAAATGATTGAAAATGTCTTGCAATGAAAACTATCCTTGAAATTTAACAATTAAAAACTCTTGAAATAAATGTATTTTACCCGTTGGCTCGTTTCAAATCATTAACAAGCTCGGCGGATTGTTGATGCCTCAGTTCAGAATTTTTATTTACTTCATCCAACGTCAATACAAGATCCTGCAAGCGTTCCTTGAATCTGGCTTCCCTTCCAAGGGCCTCCATCAGCTCCGACTCAATTCCTTTGCTACCGTTGTCAATAAATCCTCGATCCTGTGAGAAATAGAATAGGAGTGATCAGCAATCTATCTTTGTCGCTTTTATTCCAAAACACACTTCGATCAAAAATATGATACCTTATTTGTCGCCATTGCAAGCATTGCTTCCGTATCAGCAAGTTGACCTTGCAGATGCTGAATAGCGGCATTCTGTGCTGCTATCTGTGCATTTCGCGCACTCAATTTAAGTTCTATCATCGCCCTTTCCTTTTCGAGGAGGAATACTCGTGCTCGTAATTCAGCCTTATCTTCTCGCATGGCCATCAACTCCTGTAGATAGTAAAGACCTCAGTAAAGAGTATTTATATGTATTAGCCAATTAGGATTATTAATCACAGCTTCTAATCCAAGAGTTTGAAGTCGTGTGTCATTCTACAGTTTTTGCGTGAAAGGGCTAGAGATTCAGGGACTGTTGACAACTCAGGAATGCGAAACGATATTTTAAAAAAGATACTCTTTCCGGGTTTCATAGCCTTATGCGTACCTGCATGAGGACGGCGGTCTCTAAATCCAATTTTCGAGCTTCAGCTAAAGATATCGTGTTCTTTGAATTTAGTGGCTCGGCATGTACGCTTTCAAGCTCTACTGTCGTTGATCGAACCATAGAACGTTCCTCTTTTAGTTTGCTAATATGTCTTCGCAAGTGCTGCTCATCATCTTCACTCCACGTAAATACTGATCTGAATGTTTCATATTTATAAAAATTGACTTTCGTATAATTAATTTTCAACTAAAACTCGACAGATTCGTTAATACACGTAAGGTCTTGATTACAGTTGATACGTACTCGTCGGACAAAATCGAGCCGTCTTCCCAAGGTGCACTTAGACGAGAACAGTCGTTTTCGAGCCTGTTAAGAACATGATAAGCCAGATTTTCGGCAGCCCTCCTATTATCGATAGTATTATTACTTCGGTCAACAGACAAAGCCAAATCGCTCTCTAGAAGTGCCACGAGAGCATCGTAGGCTTCAATAGCTCGATCCGTATATGACAGTGCGAGTCGTAAAGCTGTTGCGTTGGACTCATATTTTCCAACAAGAAGACTCAGTCTAAAAATATATGAATTTTATATAGCAGAAAAATTATACGTTTTTCAGAAAACATGTTCCAAATTGAAAAAATTTTACATTTAAACTTACTTGTCACATTGAGCTTTACTTTCGTGGAGTGTCAAAGCAAGAACGGCGTTATTGGCACGCGCGTGTTCCAATCTACTATTAAGTCTTTCCGTTTCCACTTCAAATTGCTTCTCTGATCCATTTATTTCTTGAAGACTCGAGTGCTCTAGTAGGTCAGACACTAAATGTTCAGCAACCATCGTTGAACAAACCTAAAAGAATGGGCTTACTTTTGGTATGCTATATTTTCCCACTGCAAAAAAATTTTCAAACTTCTCAATGGCCTAACAATCGTTTGACAGATGAGGTAACCGACTTCTGAAAATTACATGTACATACATTGGTTATTGCAATTATTTTGCGATCACCTTTTAGACTCTCGCATTCTCTTACAATGAGATTATTGAATCATGTTTTAAAAACGCTAAAGCATGGTTACTTATTTTATTCGAAAATGTGTACAAACATATTAAAACAGCCCACTTTGTCGCTTATGAATAATGATCAACTCCAGAAAAATTTCGGTACAAAGTTGACCCTTGATGACAAGCAAAAAATTGGGCTGTTTTAACATGGACAGACGCATTTATTCTTATTACACAACATCCCTTCTCATCACTTCTTGTTTTGCTTCCCATGATTCCATTTCCACTACCATTTCTCCCTTTTACATAGCCCCCTGTCTTTTTACTTTGTTTACCTTAGCCTTAACACTAAATTCATATATTTTCTTCTTTCCCATCTCTCCATTCTTTCAATCCCTCTTACTACCCTATTCACTTTCTTTGTTATTCCCTTCAAATTTCCCCCCTGTGCATCTTCGAATTGTCTATCATTCCAACCTTGGTTCTTAACACCACATCTATCCCACTATCCTTTCCATTTCCCTCTTGTAGCCTATTCTTGTCTCTCTCTTTCACTATTGTCTCCCTTCTTTTTACCTGTTTTTCTAGAGCCTCAATCCTTTGCTCATACCCCCCCCCCTCCCTCTTTTCTCAGCTTATTCACCTCCACCTCTAACTTTTCGATTCTTCCCTTTATTCCTAGGAACTCTTTTTCCCATTTTTAATACCTAACTGTTAAATCTTTCCTTCATATTTTTAAACCCTTGTGTCCTTCTTGTACAGCTCTAAGTCACCTTCACTGCATGTCTTCGTTTTTACCTCGGCAGTTTCTTCCTCCTGCTTGGGCGTAAACAGTATTAAATCTCCCTTAAACTTAGTTTCACAAGGCACTTCTTTATTTGAATTCATTCGCAACTATAACCACATATGACTGTGTTTTTCCTTGCTACTTTGCATAAACCCTTTCGTCCACACACTCTCATTCCAATTACCCTCTCCCAAAACCCTTTCCTCTGCACTATTCCTGTTTTACTTTCTAGCTGTCACTTTCTAAACCTAACCTCACTTTCCCATTTTACCGAAATCAACCTTTATTTACTAATATTAAGCCCCATCTATATATTTGAAACACTTCTCCTTAGCTTCTTTATATTTTTTATCATTTTTTGTCTGACCAAAATAGCATTGCCCAACTCTAAACTTCATCCAAAGAAATAATGTCGTCGACATTAATTCTTCTTCCGCCATACAAACAGTTTGTCTGATATATCATCTTTTGTAACATTCTCGTTAGGCTTTGTCACCTGACCCACATATAATATCTCTACTCATACTGTATTTTGCTACGTCCAAATTCTATACTATTTCATCATCAGCATTCTTAAATCCGACTGCTTCAGAGCTATTACTTTCTTTTCTTGTGTTCCTAACTCATTTCAAGAATAATTTCTTCTTTCCTCCGGAATCATTTTGCATTTTTGTAACTTCTTCCACTTTTATTTTATCTTTGCTTGCTTCAACTAGTATTTTTTCTTTCCTGTCTTTATCTCGATGACCTTTTTCTAGGTTTGTCATTTTTTCAAGGCTTTTACCTCCAATTCTTAACGCTCTCGAGTAAGCTTGCTTTTTCTCGTTGACAGCCACGCGGATTTCATCATTCCTCCAAGCATCCCTAGTCTCTCTTCCTACTTTCGCAGTACAGCAGATTTCAGATGCACTCTAAAAAATGCTTACCCGTTCTATTACTGACGCACTGCATTTTCATTGCCTCATTCCGTTTTTAGTCTTGTTTACGATGACATAAATAGTCATCCAACTTTTTACGGTAAACTTCTGGCTTCTGTAGATTCTCAGTATCAACTCGCGTCTGCTTCAACTTGATATGACTTCTCCTTCACTTTTATCCTTGACCAATGTTCATTTTTGAAACTATGAGGAAGTGATCCGTTTCATATTCACAGCCCGGTATTTTCAATAAACAAGCCTTTCTCTAAGCGTTGAACAGAAACCCAGCCCTTTATGTCTCTGAGTAGGATGATCCTTTCTACAGCATCGCGAGTATCTATGGTATCATTTAAGATGTTACAGAATGGAGTTTGAAGACTTCCGCGGAAGTGGAAGAGCCAGATGATGTTAGAGTGGCTCAAGAGAGCCACATCGAGATTGGGCGGGTCACCCTCAGGGTACGCCTCAAAGTGAGATAAAAGCGCTGCTACCACTGTTTCGCTTATGAACATCTTGCGGACAACTGCAAGGGAGTCGATAGAATTCGACAGTGCTGAAAATGCGGCACGGAAGGCCACAGAGCAGCCAACTGCACAGTCGAGGCCAAGGGCTCTCTTTGTGTAGATAAACGAGAAGGTTACTCAGTCAACCACATACTTGGATCTTCCAGGTATGCGGTCCTTAGAGAAGCAGTCCGTGAATGTAACCAAGCTGGAAAAAGACGTTGATCCTTAATGGTAACCTCAGCCGCTGCGGGCTAGCTCAGAGTCAAATGTCTCAGCTAGCAGCTGAGAAATGGGCGGACATTCATGTTGTCAATGAGCAGTTTGGAAACAGAAGAGGACCAAACTAATTTCTCAACACAAGCAACCGTGCGGCTATATACTCGAAATTCCCAGTATATAAACATGGAAGAGGCCATGGATTTGTCTGGATCTCAAGCGGTACAGACACCATCGTCAGCTGTTATTTTTCACCAAATAAGGGAGTGTCAGTCTTTCGTGAAAAAATAGAGGAGATAGAAGATTCCTGCTCCAACCTTATCGGTTATGTGATTGTAGCACAATACTTCAACGCCACATCGTGCGAATGGGGTGTGCCGTGGACGGATTCGAGAGGCCGAGAGGTGACGGACATGGCTGTCGGACTAAACCTGACCATTCTTGATTCGGTGACCTCGAACATCTTCAGGAAGAGAGGCTACCGAGAAACCATTTTAGACATCACCATGGCCTTGCAGGGTGCTGCTAGGAGATGACGCGAGTAGCAGGTCCTTGAGGACTACACAGCAAGCGCCATTGTATTGTACACGGTCACAACTTGCACATTACCCCTCCTATCTTAACGACCTTCATTTGCACTCCTTGTCCTTCTCTTCCATCATGCTCTCTTCCCTCACATACCTCCCTTATTCCCCTCATAATTCCCTCGCTAGCCACACCTTTCTCCATCACTCTTATGGCCTCTTGGAGTCTGCACCTAAACCCCCTTGATATCCATGGTTCTATCCCCCCCCCCCTCCATCCCCATTCCTTGCTCTCTAAACACGCTTCTACCAGTCCTACAACATCAAATCCTTGTACCAACCTTCCAGAATCCTCATATTTTTTCACCTCTGCCACATTCCAGGAGAGCACCTTTACCACTCCTCTGCCCTTCTTTTCCCCCACCTCCCTACTTCCTACGAAAAAAATCCCTCCGCACCTCTTTAAAGTCCTCTTTTTGCTCATCCTCTACCCACAATCACTGCTCTTTTTTATTTTCTTATATCCTACCTTCGCCACTCTCCCTCCATTCCTCTACCCTTCTAGCCACACAACCGCTACTTCATTTCCCTTTTTCCCCTCTAGCCTTACTTTGACTACGTTGCCCTCAAACCCCCCGATGCTTTGTAGCAGCGCTTCCACCCCTTCCGTTCTACCCCGCTACGCAGCTTTAGCTCTTGAATCGCAATGTCACTTCTTCCATTTTTGTCTAGTGCGCTTATCCTTTCCCTTTCGCCACCACCGCCTCCTTCTCGTTCCTACGTCCTCCAATTTCTTTTCAATCATGTTCTCTAACCTGTCCTGAATACATTTGTGCTCTTCCTCCACCCTACCACCTTCTCCCATATCTATCTACCCTGATTATTATTAGCTAATATTTTAAAAATTGGATTCAGGGCTGTGCAATATGGACTAATAACTGTAATCGATATCTGTATACACATCCCAAGAAAATAAAAACTTTGATTTTAAGGTAGTTGTCTCGCGACAGTCACATTCAAAAGTGCACGCTCAGGTAGATGCAAGAATTAACAATTTCTCTTCCCAACATTAGTGAGCAATTTTAATTGAGTTTGTACACTCGCATAGAAGCGTCCTATACAAATACACACATCCACAGTAAAAGTTCCTTAGGGAACGATAATACTGCCTAACCCTACTATGCGCCACGCGAGAACAGAAATATTGTTCTTTGTAGCATTATATCTTTCATACTAAACGGCCAATAATTGTTAATTTTTAAAATAAAATTCACACGATATTTTTCTTTATATCTTTAGTCTTAAGGCTCAATGGTAAGCTTCATTTCTATACTAGACTTTGTGATGTGCTGATTGCCCATGTTAGCTATTGGAGACCCATGCAAAAAGTACTAAACATAATTGATCGTGTTTGAATTTTGAAACGCTTAAATCAGCTCTATAGGCTATGAATGGTTAGGTAACAACATTTTCTACATATTATGCAAATTTTAGACAAGCCGTGAATAAGGTCCCATTTCGGCGCAACTACCTTAAAATTAATATTTTGTATGTTCCATTAGGAATAATGCTAGCAGCAATAATATAAATAGAATAATTGATGTATGATGTATTGTAAAAAAACAAAATTTGGTTCATTTTATTCATTTCTAGTTATTCTCAAGATACTCTTTTTTTTGTTTATTAGATTTATTATACTCAAAGTAATTTTTTTATTTATCTAATACTTCTCACTATATCGATGGGTTCTACGAATATTAGGCTATCTTTCCGTTACCGTTAAGAAAGCCTAATATTCGTAGAACCCATCGATATGTGGGTGAAAATGAAGAAGTCGACAATATATTAATGGAATATTATGCGCTGGTGCCTGAAGGGATTGTTCAATTGCAGCATTTCATAAAGCCTATTCCTTCCAACAATATCCATGAACCAGTTATCTTCGCTTGACTCGGCATTAAAATAAATTCGATTAAATATGAGTAAATTTCTTCGAATAACTTGTCCGTTAATTTATTTTTCATATTTCTAGCGATAACTATTTTGAGAGAAAGCTAAATACTATATTTATCAACATAAGTATATCTTTAGAATGAATTGCACAAATTTGAAATGGAGCTCTACTTTTAATTTAGAATGCAGAGTATGTAATACTATTCAAATGCCTTCGAGTTTCTATGTTAGTTGGTATCAAACAAGTTTTTCATTGTTTAAATGACTTGAGAGATTATTTTCAGAACTAAAATTTATCGGAGATTATTGAATATTCTGCAGGATGGCAGTATTTGATTAGAAATGAAGTGTCATTATTTGTCACAAATGATCAGTGTACAAGCTCAAAAATAGGCGTACATTATAAGAGTGTCATTCATTCATTAGGTATCGTTAGGGTTACGTACACGTTGGCATTTGGACCAAAGCAAATTGGTCAGTTGTGGAGTTAATTATTGTAAACAAATTTCAAAATGGAAATTTGTCATGCGATTGTCTGCTTCAATTGTATAAACAAATTCTATATAAAATTCACACTATGGACATTTATAGGTAAAATAAAATTTTTATTTTTCATATTCTACTTTGATTATGTCACCAATCGTCAGTTTTGGAAAAAATATGTCATTGAATATTTCATCATAATATTATAAACAAATTATGTAAACACAATCCCAATGTAAACATTCGAAGGGAGCACGAAAGCGTTTTTCTCCTTTACAGTACTCAAATCATGTTCTAAGCTGTATTTACGTGTAGTGATGCAAATTGGTCGTTTATTATTATTCTTTATTTCATAGGCAAAGGCAAAAGGTAAAAATTCGTTGACAGATAGGAATAGCTCTTTCTATTTATCCTCCTCAAGTTATGTTGCAAAAGATTTATAATAATAAAAATGTACCGTTAGATATTAATATTGGCGATTTTATAAAAATTATGTCAACCAATAAACAATGTAGATATTTCAAGGCAAATGGATCCGATCCATTCTGTTTTTTTCCGAAATTGCCATGATCTGCACTGGATTCCTTCCGGGAATATTTTTTAAAAATGAATATAATATTTTGACCGAAAAGGCTGCTCATTTCCTTCGTAATCGACCCACAAACTACTTGCAATAACTTAAATTTTTTGGTAAAAATTAATAAAAATTCCAGATAAAAACAAAAAGCTTTGGAATCAGAACTCGAAAACCCCGCCGCTACAAAATCACTAAAAATGGACTGAATATTCTCAGACTCTGAAAAGATTGAGGGGAGGTACATAGGTAGCAATTTTGAAAGATCCAGATAGTCCTTTAAATGATCAAAAGTCTGAAGGCTGGTGAATTTGCACTTTAAAATTGAAGAAACTATACAAGAGACTTCCTTGAAAGAGCTTCTGTCACTGCGAAATTTTTTTTCGACCGTTGTAGTTCTAATTAAGTTTATTATAATGTTTATTCGTTTATACGGTCCAATAATAAAAAATGGATTCAGGTGTCAGTGAATCTTTATTTATTTGTCAATTTATTGAAAAGAACGTAATTTTCGACCTTTTATTGCAGGTCTCACTTGAGTTAAATATAACCTGTGTTGAGAAAATTCCAAAAAAATTACACTTCGGAAATGAAACCTCAAGCTTTTGAGAAGGCTGCAATGATCCAAAATTAACAAAATACGCATCGTGTTGAAACGTGTTCAGCACATGGATTTGATTTTAATGGTAATAAATCCAGTATCCAGCCACACCCCTGCCGACATAAAATGTCAGAATATTCACTGGAGATAATCTCAGACACATTAAGGAGGGCTATTGTCATTTGAACGCCGTCTACCTGGAACTTTAACCCCACTACCGAGCTTCCCCTTACGCTGCTGAGGGACTTCGAGACAGCTCACCAAACCTTCGCTCGCAGGGGGTCTTCTGCATTAATGATATATGGAAATGAAAAGTGCATTTTTGATTCGTAATTATTATATTCAGAATCTACGGTTTCCAACGATTCCAAAAATATGTTACTCGACTCTGTAAGTTGAGAATCAGAATGTTTCTTGGAATGGTCACCGAAGTTTAACTGTAATGGTTCTGGATGTCTCAATTCTCATAAATTTTGAACTATGATTGAGCAATAAACCGATTTCTCGGTCTTGAATAGCAATGAGCGCTGTTTGATACAGGCATGAGTCTATGTTCTTGTATGTTTCCCCAAAAATGTGTTACTGAACAAAACATACTTTTAGTCAGAGTTTCTTTCGTTTCATTTTACGCATTTATTCATCGTCAGTGATATTTTGCGCATCCTCCATAGTTTTTTCTTTTGCTGGAATACAATAAGAAGGCAGTTCAAATACTTAGAATAGAACGAAATAAAAATAAATACTAGGAAGCTGGTCAGTGGTTACGTATGCCTTCCGGGAGAGATTCGGAAAAATACGGAGTAGTCGACTCTTTTCAGAGCCAGATCGGCCCTTTCAAGAGCTACCAAATATTTAAGCGAAAGACAACTGAAGTACAGAGGACAGAATTCCAGAGTTATTTCCTCTATAAAAAGTTTATATTTATTTTTCGCATAAGCCCAATGATTCGTTTAGAAATAGGAAAAACACTACATATTTGGTAGTTTGCAATTTTACGCCTGTACCACAGCTACAGTTTTCCAGAGAAAAAGTCCAAGCTGCAGATGAGAGCGTGATTAAGGACAATCTTTCAAGCAATATATGCAGATTTACGATATGTTTGTTATTTTATTAAATATTGTTGTGAAATCGACCTAACTTCCACACTACTTTTGGCGTAGTTACCCTTCCAGATTTTAGCACATACTTCGTAAAGAAATTCATTTATATCCGAACAATGAACCTGCAACTTTAAAAAAAAAAAAAAAAACAGGAATTATTTCAATACCCTAAAAACGTATCTTAAGTGGTGATGTTAAAAATACTTAGAATACGGAAAATTCGGAAGGCCGTCGTAGGTACTAAGTATGCATTTATGGCGAGAGACAAAAAAGTGATCCCTTGCTATGGATATCCTCTGTGTGTAGACCGTAGATGGATGGGAAGATAGGTTGGAATTCAAAAATTAATTCTTTGTAAATAAAATGTACATTTCTATTGTATGATTAGTTAATTATTGTACATGAGACCTTTATTTCCGTGTGAAAACACAATGTGGGATATATCATCGATTGATTTCATTTTTGAATTATTTGGGTTATTTCCAATTAACTTCGGAAATTATGTGCCTTGCTAGCTTCTAGCTTCAATCCTTGGAATACTATATGCTATTTTTACATTCTCGTCATTAAGAGAAGGTATTAGATTTATGTAAAATTTGACCCACTCTGTTTTTGTCAAATGTCCACGTTTTGAGACCCCCTGAACCCAGAAAAATAGTTTTTTACGAATGTGTCGGTCAATCTGTCTGTCTGTATGCCTATCTGTATGTCTGTCTGCGAGCACGATAACTAACGAAAAAACAAATCTATTTCATTGGCCTTAGGTACACTCTTTCAGGGTCGAAAACTGAAGGTCAAGTTCGTTAGCCAGCTATTTTGGATGGAAACTCGAGAAGTTGGAGAATTTTTGAAATTTTTGAGACTATTCTTTCAAGACTCGAAAATTTCAAGTACGGCTTTCTGTAGTAAGTAATGAGTGAAAAAATGTATTCTTATTGTTTTTTTTTTAAATGAAAACAAAAATGTTAAAAAATCGAAAAAATATAAATATACATTAACAAAAAATTCGGTCCCTGTGCCGAGGGTTTATGCTGAATACGGTAACGGAAACTAATAAGCAATCGCGGACAATTGTCCAGGGATGGCCCCGAAGCAAAAACTCCCAAGCTAAGGCGTAATTAACCGCGCTGAAAGCTGAATGGCACCTACGTGTGGTGTCCTTTACGGTGTTTCCAGGAAAACAGGCGACTTCCTAGAGTATACAGCCTTGCTCTCGCATGCTGGGCTCTGCGAGGGCGGACAATCTCTTCCTTGCTACTCGTGTGAATAACTATGAAAACACAAAACCCTAATCCAGTTATTAATGCGGTTCAAAATGATTGAACGCGCAGAGCAGCCGACAATGGTTCGGCCAGTATTGCCGATCGTTCCAGAGTTCGGGGTGCTGAATTAGATGGAAGGACGATGACGAACCGGCGAAACAATCGACGTTCTTTCTGGACGGATCAACTCGATAGTGATCTGCTTAGTTGCTATGATGCCAGTACTGTCCCTAAACACTGAGATTACATTGCGCGTCTGCACCCTCTGTGGTGCCAGAAACACCCAGAGCTCTCGCACCTTTCACAGAAAGTGTTGAGAAACCGTGCCTTGAACCTCTCGCGAACAAAAGATGTACGCGGAACGCTTCTTCAACAGCTGCAAGAACAAGCTGCAGACGAAAATCAGGAAGCGACATTGAGACCAACTGCTGAAACAAGGCTCCCCTTGAGAGACGATGGCGATTTTAGGACTAGGAGGAACATTAACATTCAGGTTCCTCCCAAGCCTCATGATCTGGTTGGAATTGATGCTACCCTTCGTGAAGATTTCTGAGAGGATTCCAACCTCTGGACCATCACTTGTTCAGTTTATGATGCGGCGAAAGCTTTGGCTGATTCAAATCGAATTTCCAAACCAACGATTGACGAAAAAACCAAAAAGCGCTTGCATAAACTAAACAAGAAGATTGGCTGGGCAAGACAAAACGCGTCCCGTATGCAGTTTGCGATAGACTACATAAAATCTGGTAGGCCTTCTACGACAAGGGTCCGAAAGTTCGCTCATGAAATGAGCATCCATCATCACACATTGAAAATGTCGAAGCTGATGACCATCAAGCAGCACATTGGTGACAAAATACGAGTACTGTCTGACGCAAGGAAAAGAATTGAACAGAGGGAGGGATGGGTCAGGGCAAATCAAAAGTTTCTTGCTGACCCATCGCGCCTTCTTAGCGATCCTCCTGTTTTTGTCAAAAATCCACTAGAGTCCGAAGAAGTCGAGACATTTTGGAGGGAGATTTTACGACGTAAAATATCCATTGAATGAAGGCACTGAAAACATCATACGTTTCAAGACGCTGTGCAATACGTCTAACCTGTCGTCGTTGAACAAGATATCTGCGACCAACATGCTTGCCGTCCCAGTTCTACTCTTTTCGTTTTGGGTGGTTCCATGGACGAAGAACGAGCTCAAGGCCTTTGATATTACTACGCGCAAGATGACGCATATGAAGAAAAGCTTACATATCGACTCGCCCGTTCCGCGCTTATACATCGCATGCCGTAAAGGCGGATGCGGACTTCTCAATCTTGAATGTCTATAAAACGCAACCGAATTATCCTAAGTACTGTTCATATCATCGCGAACGGTAGAGATGCTCTCCTGGCAATGGTCCGGAATCACGAAATGAGTGGTGAAGGAGCGTTCCTTTACAAAGCCGCGGAGCAGGCTGCTGAAACCCTTGGCCTGAACTTTAACATCAGAAGTGAGGATAGTGCATTACTCCATCAAGATGCCTTATTTTTCAAAGCACACGTGAAGAAAGCGGAGGCCAAAAACTCCCTGAAACAACAAGAGGACAATATCATGCACGGAAGCCTTTGCAAAATTGTGGAAGATCAATCCTTGTCACATAAGTCAACGTTTGCTTTTCTCAAATCACTTGGACTCAATTCAGGAACCAACAATTTTATTTCCGCGTGTTAGGACGGTGTAGTTTCCACCTTAGCATACCTTAGAAGCATATTACATAGATAACGATTATTCCATCTGGGATGAACAAATCGACGATTTACAGTTCGCAACGAATGCTAGTAAAAACTTGTCAACTCTGTTCACTACAGCTTTTTAAAACTTAGGTCGCGAATAAGAACCACTCCATTCCCTTAGAAGAAACGCAGAATTTGAAACAGAAGATAGAGTTCTAAAAAGGGTAACTAAGTAATCAAATCAAGCGAATAATAAGGCAGGAAAACTATACGACCAGTATGAAGGTCCTTTTATAATGAAAAAGGAAATTTCTCCAACAATTCATGAACTGAAAAACTTTGAAGGAAAAAGTATAGGGGAATGGAATATCTGTGATTTTGAATTGGAAAATTAAGGCTCAATTAGTAGCAAATTCGCAATGGGTCAGTAACACTAAGACGAAAACAACCCTGAACTGTACTCAAATAGGATTTAGAAACGAATGAATACTTATAATATCTACTATTTAAACCAGACAGAAAACACCAACTCACCCAAATTTTCTCACTCCTTGACACAGCGACACCCGTATTATTAAGAAAAAATGGACAGAAGACACATTTTGTAACAACAGACTGGTATAGGTAGAGCTATACAAGTCCTAATGACGGCGGGAAAACTTACACGTTGAAAGGGTGGGCATTTAATAATCGCAGAATCTAAAAGATACTAAATATTGACACAAGTAAAATAAAACCAAAAACGCACACAAATTTGGACTTGGACATAAACATTGACACTAAAACAGTACTGGACATAAACAAAGAACTCTCAGAATTTTCAGGTATATACCAGAACTCCGCGGTATGGTAACAGATTTTTCAACATAATTGCGGACTTGGAACAGCCCTGCAAGATTGACCGCAGCCCCACAAAGGGTTCTCGATATTAGGTCGACGGATCATCACACCGCTAGTCCTGGCTCATCGCCTGTCAGTGATAGTTAGTGTCTCATTTACATGGTGCCCCCCCGTCCGATTACTCTCCGACGCCGCCGTTTCCGACTCCTCGTCAACTTCACCGTTCTGGCTCGCTCTCTGATGCCACCGAATCCTAGAAAAGGATTTCTCCCTGTTACACGCCGGTCAATCAATCGGTCTAATTTAAAGTGCCTTTTTCATTGTGCTCACCCTACTTCTCATCGCCCTATTCCTATTTCCTTGTTAACAGTGTAGACTCTTATCTGATGTTTCATCATACATTCTGGTGAAAAAGTGTGGATAAACGATTTCAGGAGTCGTAGAATGACTTTGGAAGGTTATATCTTAAAGAATTCTTCCGTTGAAAACGAAAACGTGTTCTGTACGTTGTAAACTTTAACTGTAATTCCCCATGTTTGCGTTCTTTGTACATTATATTCTTCCAATTATTAAATTTTCTCAAACTTTTAAGCTCAACTCAATATTTATAACACTAATATTACTTGCGAACTATTATTTTCATTTTTATTCTAACCATTACTTGTTACTATTTTTCCTAAAGAAACTTGATCCTACATGCATGTACATGTATGTACTCTATACTAGAGGAACGCGATTTATGAATTTTGTTGTTGTTTTGTTTCTGCTTTGACTATATCTATTGTGTATAGAAAGAAATTCAATTTGTGTTGATTTTGTTATAGACATTTCAAACAGTCTTCCAATGAACATATCCAAAGTTGACAGTTCTAAACTTATTCAAGTTGGCTGGTTAGAAGTCTGCAGAATGAGAAATCTCCTGAATGAGAGAATTTATTCCATGGCGATTGACCAGCGCAGTATTCCAAAAGTTTCTTTTCTTGTTTAGAAAAAAATGCAAATTATGTCAATTTTTATATACACTTACAAAACAGTCTTCTACATAGATAGTATTTTGATGCGTCTTGTAATATTTTACAAGAATTGTGAACACTGTTTGTTACAAGAGGGCACATGGGACCAGCCGGCTGCAGCCATTACATGGGCAAAAAGGACCCAGGCTGAGGCACACCAGCGGTAGCTACAGACAGGAGGAGTGTTCTCGAATTACAATGGGATGTTCACAATAGAAGAGATAATAACCATCAGCACCAAAGATGTGAGGCCAAACTTTACGTTTTTAAGCATTCAGATATTGTTGCATAGAATGCTATTGTACGATTCGCAATTGCGTTCAGGCAGTATCGAAAATTTGCAGGCGCATTGTCAAAATCTGGAATAATTTTTTGTCGAAGTATAAACCTTGAGCATGTAAGTCAAGGTACATGAAAAGACTTGGGAATTAGTGAAAAAATTACCAATAGTAAATGAAACAATAAACTTATCGTCGATCTGCATATATTGTGAGAAAGATTGTCATTAATCATGCTCTCACCTGAAGTTTGAACTCATTCTACGACAAACTGTAGCTAACATGTGTGGAATCGTAAACCACAAAGGATATATCGTTTTTCCGATTTTTCGGCCAAAATATTGGGTTTATGCGAAAAAGGAACATCACTTTTTTATAGAGTTAAAGAGTTCCGCACATTTTTTATGAAGCTTATTTGTGCTTGAATGAGCCGTTTCAGAAATAAACTCGAAAAACTGATAACCGCCGCCACCTTTTAATATCAATTTTTTAGCTCTCGTTCAATCGATTTAGATTTTTTATACAATGATTATTAGTAGCTAGGAGGAGGATATGCACCAAAAATTTGAGTTAGAATTTATTTATTAGGTCCCTACGGCTAAACAAACCTCTAAGGAACAAATGACACATGTGCCTAATCGAAAAATATACCAACTCTGGTCGTTCATAAAGAATGAAATTAGTTGAACAAAAATTAGGAAAATAAGAAATATAATTACAGATGAACAGAGATAATGCGCTTATGCAAGCAGGTGGAAAAATAACGGTAATTATGAGTAAACTTAAGGCTTGATTATCAAATAACTGAGATGAAATATGGAGTCAAATTTCTAAATTTTGAATTATTATAATAATAATGTGGCACAAAACCATATCTGAATATCAGAATACTATTATTTTCCAATGCGGAATTTCAAGAGTAGTATTATCAGTGCGAAAGAAGAAATCAATTTTTTTTCGTTGCAATTTTTTCTTATTGATAATATTCGTTGCTTGGCCTAACGACCAGATATCCAAGAATTAAAAAATATAATTGAATAGGTCATCATTCTTGCTGCTTAATCAGAATCATGGAAAGAACTCTCTGCTGTAAAACTTGAGAGGTTTCGTCTCACATGAGTTACTCTAGTCTTACAGCATTGGAAGAAACGTTTAGAGTAAAATATTATTGTTCAATTTTTAAAATTTTAATTCCACTAATTAAGAAAACTTCCCGAATTCGGAAGTTGGAGGAATTTTACTGAAGTTTCGAATTTAATTTTTAGAAAAATTTAAAAATGTCAATTTTCCGTTTCGTATTTATTGTGTTCTAGAAGAATTAGAAACTTTTCATGGATGAGAAAAATTCCACAGAAGAAGAATCATTGCATAAAATGAAACAAAATAAACTCTGATTAGAAATATTTTTTGTTCAAAAATACATTTTTAGGGAAGCATTTTGAGAAACATACAAAAACATAAACTCAAATCCGTATCAACCAACGTTAACTGCTATTCAAGGCCGAGCAATCGGTTTATTGCTCTTTCATAGTTCAGACTTTTCTGAGAATTGGGACATTTAGAACCATTGCAATTAAACTTCGGTGAACCTTCCAAAAAAACCTTTAATTTTCAACTTACGAAGGCGAGTACCATATCTTCGGAATCGCTAGAAACCAAAGATTCTTAAAATAATAATTACAAAATAGAAATAGCGAAATTAAAAAATTCACTTTTTGTTTCCATATATCAATAGCGCAGAAGACCCCATGCAAACAAAGGGTCGGTGAGCTGTCTGGAAGTCCCTCAGCAGCGTGAGTGGGGGTGAGGCTCGCAGGTAGACGGCGATCAAATGAACACTGCAAATTTGAGTCTACTTCGAGAGACGATTTGAATAATTTCATCTCTTAAGATAGATTAAGATACTTCGCACCTTTCTGGTGCTCTTACTAGCATAAATCCTTCATAAAACTGAGTCTTTTCAACACTTTCAAAATTATTATTCATTTATTCAATTTCATATATATATTTATGTGTCAACATGAATATTTATATTTATATAGAATATTCCTTCGATGGTTAACCTAAGAATGCTAATATGTTTTTATGTATCAGGTAGAGCTTACAGGACACATACAAAACATGATATATGTGACGTGGTATAGAGAACCCGATCTTTACCCCCAAAAGTCGATTTGCAGGTTTTTAATGATCCTGATAGAGGGGAAAATTCTATATCAAATGGGATTAGTTATAAATTGGTTTAGAAAAAAAATTGGAACATTTATTCTGGATGTCCGATAAAGGGATTTTTTCTATGTGCCTTAGAGTAAGGGAACTTCTTTCACTCACTTTTCTCTACCTTTTGCTCAAGATTCGGCTCGGGGAGGCACTTGGAAGAGTAGTCAGTAGAGGAGGAACCATTCCTGAGAACTTATTCCCTTCTAAGAGGTATAAACAGACCTTTCTCGTGTTATTCGTTTCACGAGGAAGGTTGAGGTCGGTTTCTCTATAC
>WSXT02208387.1:0-17996 GCA_011762715.2 Neuroterus valhalla
TGACTTTGAAGAATCATTTCAAATACGTCATTTTCAACAAACAAAACATATAATCTTGTTTTAAGCTTAGAAATAAATATTGCGCCCTGAACAATCGATATTTACCGTGCGGGAAAGGTGGATTTCACACACACACACACACACACACACACACACACACACACACACACACACACACACACACTAATTCACTTTGAATCCGATTTATTTAGACTAGTAAAAGTCGCAGAATTTTTTGCTAACGTAGTAGTTGCTTTAATATTTAAAGATTTCTCTGAACTCGAAGAAAAGCTGCTTTTCCAAAGAGCAAAAAGAAGAATTCCGGAATAGGTATTCTACTTTTTGGCAAATAAAAGCGATTTACTGTTCAGAAATGTAAGTTTTCCTACTTTTTTCTCTTTGGGTGTGATGAACAGATGACATTTTCCACAATGTTTCCGTGTTCGTTGCTTTATTGACGTCAGGAATGTGACAGACTTGCATTTTTCTATCAAAATTTTTATTTTTTTATGTTTGACATTCTCATAACCTTATTTGACGAAGACATATATTACCAATAAATCAGTACTTTATAACTTTGTGTATATTTTTCTACTAATCGTCAGTGACCGTCTTCCCTTCAATTTACTTATCGGAATTTTAGCAGCAATTCGAAAAATTATGGAACTCACAACTTTTCAGTGAGCGATTGCCAATTTTCAATTTTGGCGCCAGAATAGCCCAACATTGACAAACAATGATTTTGAAGTTGACATGATTAGTGTGTTTTCTTCTGCATCGCTTCACTGCGTCCGTGTCTGGCACTATCATAGGTACCTCTGCGGCGAAACTAATAATCGTGAGCATAAGGTTACTTATATATTTTACATGGAGGACTTGAAAATCTATGCTTCTGCAAAAAAAAATCATCTTAATAATGCTCTCAGAATCGTCGAGGGGTACACGCGAGAAATCGATATGGACTTCGGATTGGACAAGCGTGCCAAGATCCATCGGAGGCACAGATAAATTTCAGTTGTAGGTAATGACCCTGAGCTTGAAGACGGATGTCTCATTAGACACTATGGTGCCACAGAGACCTACGAACACCTAGACGCGGGCAAAACCCACATTCAAGATATAACATTAGTAAAGGAGGATTTCTGAAGCAGATACAAATACCTTCATCGACGAATCGGGATCTCCAATCCATCGGCGTTAAAATAAATATCTGGAACTAATGCCTACCATCTCGGGTCTTCTTTGTCCCTTCGGGTTTGTTCCAAGAACGAAAACGAGCTTAAGGTTTTTAACATTACTACGCACAAGATAATGCATATGAAGGAAAGTTTGTATATGGACTCATCGGTCTTCAATCCTACTACGCACACTGTAAAAGCGGACGCGGACCTCCTAATTCCGAAGCTTCTGCAACCGAATTATTCTGAACACGGCCTGCATTCTCGCGAACAGTAGGGATCCTCTTGCGTTTGTCAGAAATCACGAAATGTTTGGAAGAAAAGCGTTTCTTCAGAAAGGCGCGGAGCAGGTGTCTGCAACATCGGCCCGGATCTCAACATCGGGGGTGAGGACGGTGCTTTACTCTATCAAGATGCCTTACTCCCTAAAGCTCGGGTAGAAGGGACGGTGGTCAAAAGCTGCCAGAAACAACATGAAGACAAGGTAAAGCACGGAAACTTTTACGAAATTGTAAAATATCAATCCTTGTCATATGAGTCAATGTTTACTTTTTCTAGATTGTCTAGACTCAGTTCAGGCACGGAAGGTGCCTGAACTGAACTGAGTCAGGACGTGAACGTGTCAGGACGGTGTGATTTCCTCTATGCATACTGTAATGACATATTACGTCAAAAAGTTTCCAGCGATTGTCGCACAGTTTTTTATGAACTCCCCATGCATCGATGGCATATACTATCAACTTGTTCCGTTTGCGTAGAAACGACGTACATGTACAGACACATACATACTAGACTTGGCAGTGTGCTTCTTGGAAACTCTATGAAGAATATTCAGTTAAAATGATTTTTTTTATCACATTCTGGATAGATGCAGAGAGCGGTCATCCTTGGGCCATCCTTGGCTCGCTCCATGTCCTGAAGACTCACGACCGTTTTGACGACTCTTCATTGTGATTCCATCGTGCATGTGATCACGCACCTTGCCATCGCAAGACGTGGCTAATATATAGTTTACCGCCTTTTTATCGAGAGCATCTGTAATTTCCTTGAATGAGAGTTGCTCTTGGGAGAATCCTGTGGTGGTTGTTCAACCAATATTTCATTTATATATGCAAATTCATCTGTTTCTTATGATTCATTATAGGAATTGAAGTGTACTTAGGACTAACATTTGGCATTGGCGTACTTATGCAGGCCAATCGATCATTTCCTACAGATCTTGGGATGGAAAGACATAGGAAAGACCTCTAGTCTTTCTGAATATCATTATGATCGTAACTTCTAACTTTTTTATCGATATCCTGCTGAGTCTATTCGCCACTTGTATGCTACCGTACTCTAGGACTGGCCTGATACATGTGTTGATTGACATGATTTGATTCCCTCATCCAGTTAGTCACTATCTCAATGATGGGCTAATGAGAGGGTCATGTCAAGTTTGGTTCCTATGTACTCCACGCAATTTAGACAAGTCTATTGTTGGTGATTGGCCCAATGTTTCTGAGTTGACAGATTATGATCCAGTCATAGCCCAGAGTTCAATCATTTTTCGAGTTTCTAACGATCCCGCTTAGCTCCACTACATCTCTCTCATCAGATTATTGGAACTGTGTTGATGTCAAGGTTTTTTCATCTTTTGTAGAGATATACACCTTTCACTATGTGTGCACACACTAGCTTGTCACTTGCCTCTTCTGTTGGAACGGTTCCCCGAAAATATGAGTATTATCGTCTCGAGGGTTCTACGAGATTTATGAACTCCTCACGAGTTCATTTGATAATCCTCGTTGCATTCGAAATTTGAAGTCCAAATTTTCTCCTTCGAGGCGTATAGTTGTTCTCTAACTTTGGCTCCACTATTATTACATTCAAGTCCTATTTTCCTTGAGAGGATTTTGGTATTCGAACGTCGTAGTTTATTTCTTTTTTCAGTTGCTTGCTTCATGTCTTTCAGCAGAAAATCAATGTTGTTCTCAATTTCTCATCGTTGTGCCATTATATCAATCTGTATATTTTTAAGTCTTCGCTGATCTTGTTCGTCATTAAGTTGTACTCTTTGTGGCGCAGTTGCATAAAGTTTCTTTTCAGGATCGCAATTTCTTATGAATTGATGTTGTTCGTGTAGCCATGGTCTGCAATCAGATTCGTTGTCTTTTAGCTGCTGCGTTCGTGCTTTAAGATCAAATGTTGTTGCCAATGCAAAATCAAGACTCCTCGCACCCCGGTACAATAATTTTGATGGCTCAGCCCAGCACCAGAATGTTGAGCCTCGAAATATGGATTCTTTTGGAATTTCACCTCTAACATTGGTTGTGCTTAACCTCAAGATGGAACATCTGACATTGAAATCACTCATGATGATAGTGTTCCGTGAAATTTTCAGGTACTCCAAGACTTTCCCTGCCTTATTGTCCTTGTCTCTGTTTGGTACGCACACTGCACGCAGATTGATTTTGTTGTTACTCTCAAGTAACAAAGTTGTACCGATTACCTCAATGTTATCTCCAAATTAATTTTTTCCAAATTTCCATGTAAATCTACCGTTCCATTTGATATGAATAAAAACTTGGATATTTGAATTCAATTATCTGTCGGATGTAAGGCATAATCTTAATAACCCCTGAATATGATTTCCTGCTTCGGATTTGCCTTTATTGTGAATCATAATGTTGGGTCTTCTCTTTGCAATGAGTCATATATATTTTTATGCAATATTTCAACGCCTGGCATTATAAATTTTTCTTACGTATTGCGGTGCAGTCGTTTTTATAGCTTTTTTGGAATATCTTGGTTCTCATAAATTTTACAAATTAAATCAAGAGTTTTGTCCTTTGCGTCATTTTTCCATCTATTTCATCTAGTGCGTCTAGAACAGAGGTGTCCAACGCGTGAGCCACAGTGTAAATAACTGTCACTCGTCAATCCCCTCTCTTATCACCCTGGATGCACCCATGCGGTGGTCGCAATGCGGAAATGTTCCTCGGCGGCTGGGCTGTGTGAACAGTGCGCGCAAGTAGGCGTGGTTAGGCGTAGTCAGACGAAGCCCGTGGTGGAAAAAGGAGGAGAGAAGGAGGGTCAATAAGGCCGGTTTTTAGCCCATCTACAGATTGGCCTCAAACATGTTTTATTTTATCCATCTAACCAGGTCTCATACCCCTTAAAAGGATTTTTCCTGAGAGTGATCTGATTTCAAGATATAGTCATTTTTGAGTTTGTATTTTACATGGGTTTTTGCACTTTCATCCAAATCATGCTTAGTTTCACACTGTTTGTATTGCTCACGCAAGATCATATTTGACCAAAAACTGCGCATGTATATTCGTTACAACATATGTTAAAGCCATCATTTTTCTCGAGGTACTTAGCCTTCAAAAAAGGGCTTCTTTTTATACTTTATTACGTTTGTGATCATGGAAGAAGTAAAAATATCCTACTTTATTAGATTTTTTTTTATTCCATATAATAATCGAAATAATCTTAAGGAAATTTTTTTAAGAAAAGGTGTATTAGTTTACAGTCAATCAGAACTTATGGTCGATTAAAGGCTGGGCACTCTGCAACAGCTTTATTCGTCAGAATTGGTTTGGTCATCTGAAGATGATGCTGCTGGCAATGTGAGCGCAATATCCCACCACTCTTGCACCACTTTTGCACTGACAGTACTAACCACTTATCGGATTCGGTCCAGGATTAGTTTCTATCTATAAGTTATACACTTTAGGAGATGTATGACGAGACTGGATTTGTACTCTTAGAATGCGTTCCCCCTGTTTGTGGGCAAGAAGGGAGTACATTCCATCATCAGATGGATGTTCCTCGGTATACGATTGAGCTTGCTCCGAGTGTGATGTATCGCAATTCATCAAGGGTAACCTAGAAAATCAGGTAGTGTCTCTTGCGTTATATGGAGCCACGATGCCCTCGAGTTTGCCCAGTTTTCCTTTTCTGCTCGCTCTTGCAGGTGATTAGGCTGCGAAGCCAATCGCAACATTCGTTCAGTGATCAGATGATCATCGGAATTACCATGAATCCTGGGAGGTCGAAAAGCATTAAAAAGGGCACAGACCATTCCGACGTAATCGCCGATGTACGGGATTTGACTATTTGGAAAAACATAACTGAAGGCTCTCCGAGTTTTTATCAACCCATTGACTGCTTCAACCACCCATCGGACTTCAGTAACGAGCCTTGATTCGTTTGCTTCAATCGTAGTGTGCTGTGATCTTTTTTGAAGAAAATGAGGCATTTTGGAAACGAATCCAAGATCTTCTAAAAACTTCAGGCAGTCCCGAAAACTGCGATAGGCAACGATAACAGAGTTTGAGGGCCTCCATGTACACAGTTTCATTGAATTTTGTTTTGAAAGACTTTCAAAGATACAAGCGTCGTTGTTCTTGCCTTCAGCAAAATGCTGACCGAAAACATCTACTATACAGGGTGTCCTGGTATTCAAAATACATTTTTGGATTTTCGGATTAAAAAAAAAAAAAATGGAGTCGAAAATAATAATGAAGTATTTTGCCAAGTTGATAATTCTCAAGTTATTAACAATGAAGAATAACCAATCAGAAGCACGCGTCAAATATCCGAGGGTGTGTGCGTAAACAAGTTCAGGGAGCATTATTAAAAATTTGTTCACGTTCGCACTAGGTTGTGAGCGACTGGTGCAGTTTCACAACAGTACAAAAGGTATTGGGATATTTAAATTCTGTAGAATTATCTTGAATTCTTGTAGGATTCACTATAAATCTGAAAAATTCTCTCAAAATTTGTAAGAGGTTGGTGGACACTGCTGAGTTCGGTATAAGTCTCTCAAGTTCAGGAAATTTTTCATGAATCTGTAGAATTCTTTAGAATTCTTGTGTAATTCTCTAGAATCTTTCGGAATTGTCTATAAAACTGTGAAATTCTCTTCAGAATTTTTCAGGAATATATTTAATTCTCTTGAATCCTGTATAAGACTCGTAAATACCCTTCATTTCTGTAGAAATCCCTTCAGTTACAGAGAATTTTCTGAAAACCTGTGGAATTCCCGTGAACTGTTTAGAAGTCACTAGAAATCTGTGAAATTCTCGTGAATTCCTCCAGAATTCTCTAGAAATATGTGGAACCCTCCCAAATCCCGTGAAAGGCTCATAAATTCTGTTAAATTCTATAGG
The DNA here is from genome assembly GCA_011762715.2 of Neuroterus valhalla. Classification (NCBI taxonomy): domain Eukaryota; kingdom Metazoa; phylum Arthropoda; class Insecta; order Hymenoptera; family Cynipidae; genus Neuroterus; species Neuroterus valhalla. The sequence goes on from WSXT02208387.1 coordinate 6,338, forward strand.
AGTCTGGAATTCTGGAGAATCGTCCTGAAATTGGTACAATACTTGTGAAATATGTAGAAGACTTATGAATATTTTGAATTTTCGTACAAGTTTCGAGTTCATCTGGAGTTTTTTTAATCCCCTCTAAATTCTTTTTATTCTTCTGCAATACATTGCTTACGGATTTCAGAATGATTCTCCAGAATTCGAGACTCCTAGATTATTGAATAGTATTCACGAGCCTTCTACAAAATTCAAGAGAATTCCATGAACAAATAAGGAATTCAAGGACATTTACGAGCATTTTACATACTTTCAGAGAATTCTGCAAGAATTTACGAGATTTCAAAAATTCTCATAAAAGTCTCTGAAATTAAAGGGACTTATACAGAAATGAACAGTACTTACAAGTCCTCTACAGAAATCGAAAGAATTTCGAAAATGTCTAGGAAATTCATGAGTATTTCACATATTTCTAAAGAATTCTACAAGGGTCGAAGTAATTCCCACGGATGATCGGAGAATTCTATTAAACTGAATTGACATAAATAGAATTCAAAAGTATTTAAGATTCGTCTACAGAATTCAGTAGAATTCCATGAAATACTAGGGAATCCTAGGAAACTTACATGTATTTTACATACTTTCAGTGAATTCTGCAAGAATTCAGAAGGATTTCACAGATTTCTGGAGACTTCCACAACAGTCCATAGGAATTTCACAAATTTTCAAAAAAATCTCTGAAATTAAAGGGACTCATACAAAAATGAACAGTAGTTACAAGTCCTCTAAAGAAATCGAAAGATTTTCATGAAGAAAGTCTAGGAAATTCATGAGAATTTCACATATTTCTAAAGAATTCTACAAGGGTCGGAGTAATTCCCGTGGATCATCGGAGAATTCTATGAAACTGAATGGACATAAATAGAATTCCAAAGTATTTAAGATTCATCTACAGAATTTAGTAGAATTACATGAAATACTAGGGAATCCTAGGAAACTTCCATGCATTTTATATACTTTTAGTGAATTCTGCAAGAATTTACATAGATTTCACAGATTTCTGGAGACTTTCGCAACAGTCCACGGGAATTCCACAAACTTTAAAAAAAATTTCTGAAATCAAAGGGACTTATGCAAAAATGAACAGTATTTACCAGTCCTCTACAGAAATCGAAAGATTTTCAAAAAAGTTCTAGGAAATTCATGAGTATTCTACATATTTCTAAAGAATTCTACAAGGGTCGAAGTAATCCTTACGGATGATCAGAATATTCTATGAAACTGAATGGATATAAATAGAATTCAAAAGAAGTGAAGAGTCGTCTACAGAATCTAGTAGAATTCCATGAACTACTAGGGAACCCTAGGAATCTTACATGCATTTCACATACTTTCAGTGAATTCTTCAAGAATTTACAAGGATTTCACAGATTTTTGGATGCTTCCACAATAGTTCACGGAAATTTCACAAATTTTTAGAAAATTCTCTAAAATTAAAGGGACTTATGCAAAAATAAACAGTATTTACAAATCCTCTACAGAAATAGAAAGATTTTCAAAAACGATTTTGAAGAATAGACATAAATAGAATTCAAAGGCATTTAGGAGTCGTCTACAGGAATTAGAATAATTCCATGAATTACTGGGGAATCTTATGACACATACGGGTATTTTGCATATTCTTAGGAAATTTTTCAAGAATTTGCGAGAATTTCACATATTTTTGGAGTCTTCCACAAAACTTCAAGAGGATTCCTGAGATTCCACAGATTCCACAGATAATACATAATTGAACAGTATTCACAGATTTCTAGAGAATTCCACAAGAATTCTAAATAATTGTACAGATTCTAGAAAAATTTCCAGAACTTGAGAGATTTCTACAGAATTCAGCAGTGCCCACAAGCCATTTACAAATTTTAAGAAAATTTTTCAGATTTCTAGGGAATTCTACAAGAATTCAAGATAATTATAAAAAATTTAAATATCCCAATGTCTTTTGTACTGTTGAAAAATCAAAAGTTTTAGGAAAAGATATTTTTTCCAATTTTTGTATATCGCTAAAGTGTGAAACTGCACCAGTCACTCACAAGCTACTGCAAACCTGAACGAATTTTTAATAATGCTCCCTGAACTTGTTTACCCACACACCCTCGGACATTTGACGCGTGCTTCTGATTGGGGATTCTTTATTGTTAATAACTTGAGAATTATCAACTTGGTAGAAAAACTTCATTATTATTTTCGACTCCATTTCTTTTTGGAATCCAAAAATACAAAAATGTATTTTGAATACCAGGACACCCTGTATATCCTGTTGTCGTTACTAACATCATGGGTTTGACCAGATTCCTTCCTTTATGCATAGAATAAGTCCGCCTTTTAGAAGAATAATTGCTTCTCTTTTGGATACACATGTATGTAACATCTCCCAGAATTAATGATAATTCCGATGATCATCTCATCGCTGAAGGAGTGTTGCGATCGGCTTCGCAGCCTAATCGCCTGCGAGAGCGAGCAGAAAAGGGATACTGGGCAAAAAGGAGGGCATCGTGGCTTCCTATAACGCAAGAGACACTACCTGATTTTCCTGAATTAAATCTTGATGAATTGCGATACATCACACTCGGAATATATCAGCTGAAGCAAGCTCAATCGTATACCGAGGAACATTTATCTGATGATTGAATTTACTCCTTTCTTGCCCACAAACAGGAGGAAGGCATTATAAGAGTACAAATCTAGTCTCATCATACATCTTCTAAAGTGTATAACTTATGGATAGAAACTAATCCTGGACCAAATCCGATAAGTGGTTGGAACCGTCAGTGCAAAAGTGTTGCAAGAGTGGTAGGATGTTGCGCTCACATTGCTAGTGTTCTGTGGCATCTTGGTTACTCTAGATATAACCAAAACTCTCCTAGAATTCCACGTCAATCCGAAAGTCACGTTAATGATTCATCGTGTTGGTCGGGAAATGGAGGAGAAGCAGCATCACATTCAGACATTTTTACTTCTCTCATGATCACAAAGGTAATAAAGTATAAAAAGAAGCCCTTTTTTGAAGGCTAAGTAACTCGAAAAAAATGATGGCTTTAACATATGTTGTAACGAATATACATGCGCAGTTTTTGGCCAAATATGATCTTGCGTGAGCAATACAAACAATGTGAAACTTAGCATGATTTGGATGAACGTGCGAAAACCCATGTAAAATACGAACCTAAAAATGACTACATTTTGAAATCAGATCACTTTCAGGGAAAATCCTTTGAAGGGATTATGAGACCTAGTTAGATGAATAAAATAGCACATGTTTGAGGCCAATCTGTAGATGGCCCAAAAACCGACCTTACTGACCATCATCCTTCCGATGAAGCGCTTGGAGAAGGGAAAGAAAGGAGAAGCGCGCCAACCTTGCGCTGGACACCCCTGGTCTTTATTCATGTCAGTCATTCTTCAAGTTGCCTGGTATTCGTTTTTTTCGAGATGGAGCATTTACCATTCACTTTGATCTGATGTTACCCGTGCATATCAGACTCCTCCGATTACTCAGGTCAGTGCACTTCTTATATTCTTTTTAGTACCTGCTCCGGTGATAACGTAGCAGCAGAAAAGTAAATAGGTCTGAAATTGTTCACTTTCAGAGCGCTGTAGAGGCGTCGAAATTCTCACTTGCAGGCCGGGCGTCGTAAGAAATACAAGTCACATAATTTTTTCTGGAAGAAATGAAGCAGTGCAGCATCGGTCCCGTAAGGCAAGAGAGCTGCTAAACTTTCCCTTTGGTGCCGTGACTACGCGGCTTTGGGACAGCAGTCGTACCAAACCGATAAAGCTCGTACAAAATCGACCTGACTTTTCGCGTAGCGTCTGTATCTGCAAGCACAGTTGCTGCGCCAAGCTGTTTTATAGTTCCTTGTTATTTGCTACTTCTGGAATTTCCCCTTCTCTGTTTGGATTTTTCTCTATTTCCTTCATGAAAGTGGGACACACTGCCTTGTTTGCGCCATGGCCTTTTTGCGGGCAGTTCATGCACACCACCACGCTGACTCCTTTGCTGTTTGTTTTGTGACAGTGCACCTTGTCATGAACAAATCTGTAACAGTTTTCATACTGGGTAATTGCATTATCTCTGGGTTGGAAATACTACCTCAATTCTTCGGTTACAAAGCTGTTTAAACTCTTGATATCAGAATTTGAAATTGATTTCCAAAAAATTAAAATGATAAATAATGTCATTTTCATCAGGATCAATTGGATAGAAGAATTTGATAAAAATATCCTACTTCTGTTGCTCCTTACCTTCAATGATGTTAGAAAAAGTTTTACTCTTTCATTATTCGGAGTACTGATTAGTTTCTTGTGATTATCTGCACTCCCAGCCTCAATGGGCGCTATTTTCGATATAATGTCGAATCTGACTGCAGCATTGAGTGATTGGGCCAACCTTAAAAGGAAAAAAAAGGATATTGAAATATTCCTGGCAGAAATATTATTCTCAATTCCCATTACTTTCTGTAGTCATGACACTCAGAACATCTCAATGATTAGACTTAAGACTTCGGTCAAGAATGGTAATTTTCGAAATAAGAGTCCGTACTATTCTTCCCATTTACAATTGACTGATGAGATATTGATTTCAAATTATCTTTACATCTTTTATATTTTAGATTATTTGTAAGCGCTGATTAGGAATGTAGTTCAGAAAGTCTCTTAGAAGTACTTCACACAAATTACATGAAAAGATGTTGTTTGCTATCGATTTTAGCAACGCAACATAGAATTGGCAAGTGTATGTTGCAGATTGAATTCTTTGAATAATTTCTTCTTACTTACCTCTCAAAATACCAACTTCGGATGTCGTGTCTGGATTGAAAATTCATGAATGATAAGAGAATAATAAAATTTTTGATTTTCCATTATGTGTTGTGCAGTAAAAGTTGAAATTTTTCATTTTTCTAAGAAATTTAAAATTTCGTTATGATTATCTCATACGGCACTCAAAGAGGAACGTTTTTCTTTCTGTTACTTTTTTCCATATTGTGCGTAATTTCGCGTGGAATCTCCATTTTATTTTTTATTTTTAAATTCTGAAAATGCTATTACTCTGAAACTTTTTTCCTTGTCGAGAAAAGTTATAAATATGAATTGTTTGAATTCCCGAACGCTACAAAGAACCGTACATAGTATTATGAAATCTCGAAAAAAAGGGTGTCAAAAATTTTGTAAATGCTCCCGTTATTTGAGTTTTCACCAAAAAAAGCTGGCTAACCAAATTATTCTTTCTTTGGGATCAATGAACAAGAGTATCAATTGGTCGATTCGATCCATCCATTTTTTCTTGAGTTATCAGGTTTACGGATGGACGGCCGGACAGCCCGCCGGCATACGGGCATACATGCCAACAGACAGACACCATTGCCGAAACTTGATTTTCGACTTCCGGAGATCTCGAAACGTGGAGATCCGTTGAAAATTCAAGATGTGAAATTTCAGACAATTCTTATACTTTTTCAATCATAAATGATGAGAATGTGAAAAGAATATCAAAATGAATAGAGGTAGAAGGAGAGATAGGCATGAAGAGTTATGGCTTAAAAATTAAAAAAATGTTCCATAAATCAGGCACGAATAATAACTGTTATTGAAAAAAATTCAATAATCTTTTATCATAAATGTAATATTTTAGTACTATTTCTTTCCCGTTTCCTAAATACATTTTTCATATTACGTGCAACAAAAATTCGAGTTTCGCCGGCTCTTGAGCGATGCAAATATGGCGGATGACTTCCGAGATTTCTATTCGCCACTAGTGCGAATAGAAATCAGCTGGAGCGGCGAAAGTAAATCTGATGTACAAGCATAAGAAATTTGAGAGTGTTTCTGTATCAGCATCACTGAGTCACGCCCTTAGAAGGTGTCAACAATGCCAACCCATTAACGTCATTATATATGTGATTGTCACATGTTGGCAACCAAAACCTTGAAATTCTAAGTTTTCTTATTTCACCATCACTCAAGAGTCGTCGAAAGCCGAGTTCGCGATGTATTTTTTATGAAAAATATCGTACATGGCCAGTAGCGAATGGCGGGGATCACTGACTCGTGTGGTGCTGCCCTTTCTTCGCTCGAGCCAGCAGCCCTACACTCGTCAGTAATCTCAGCCATTCGCTACTCGCCATGTAATATACTAATAATGCTACCATAAATTTTCAAATCTTCAACAAGAAAACGTACATAAAGAATTTAGGGATCTCGGGAATTTCAATGAACAAAATTTAGTTCTAAGTGGAACTTTAAAGTGCAGGGATCCTGTCGAAACGAATGAAGGTGAAAAAGAAGGGCGCTTGATTCATTGGTTTCATTTATTTCCTACCGACAATGAAAATGTTCCAGGTCGCAAACATTTTTTTTTCGCTTTTCTCTGCTTGGTCAAGAGAAGACTTGAAAATGCTCAAAAAAAGATCTTAAATAAGACATTCCAGGAGGTAGCGAGAATTGGGTGATGTCTTGCCAAGGAGACACGTGCATATAGCAGCGTCAAGACTTCCGCTTGTAATTTAAAATATTCATAATTTTTCAATCATTATTGCGATTGATCTAAACCTTTTCGGGAAGCTTCTTAAAAACCTTAATTAACAACTTGGTCACTGAGAGTTTTCCGATTCTTGTAATTCGCTCTATAAACGAACCGTTCGAGGGTTGAAATTCATGACTTATACCAAGTCCTTACGAAAAAGTAACAACTTTATTGTTTGTAGAGATATTTTCGTTTTTCCAGATGGAAAAAAGATGCGCCTTCAAATTCTCTAGAAGAATCAATTCTTGAAATTGAAACTCGTATGATTTTGAAAACTTACTTTTAGCACAATACTTCTCAGGCGATACGTGTGCATATATATGGTGAGAATTTTTTGGGATGTAGTGTGATTCTCAGATTTTACGTCCAGGAATCAAATATAGTAAATTCGAAAAAGGGAAAAACCTTTCCTATTATTCCAACTTTATCCAGACTGGATTTGGATGAAGTTGGCATGATAAAAAAGGTTTTTTCCTTCTTCGAATTTACTTCTCAGGCTGAATCTACGCGTATCCCGGTTCGGTTCCGAGAGATTCAATTGTATTTTAATATTAATACGTTCTTGAGGTGCTTTTAGAAAAAAACTTCTCTAACATTCTCCTCCCGTCTCTAGTTACTTTCGAGAAATGTTTTTTTGTGATGATGTAATTTTTCAGAGAATCACCGTAGTGAGATTGATTAAATTTTTTCTGTGTTTTTACATTCCCATCACAATGAGAAGGTGTATTGGTTTTATGTGAAAAGTGACTTTCGCGGAATTGATGAAATCTCCACGTTTTGAGACCTCCTGATTCCGAAAAAGTAGTTTTTACGTTGGTGTCTGTCTGTCTGTCTGCTGTCGTTGTCGTCGTCGTCGTCGTCACCGTTGCCGTCGTCGTTGTCGCCGTCGTTGGTGTCTGTATACTCCATAACTTTCAAAAGGCTACTCGGGTAGGATTGTCCTTTGACACAAATTTTGAGGAACCAAAAAGACAAGTCAAGTTCATTAACCAGCTATTTTGGATAAAAAATGAAAGAGGGGGAGCATTTTGAACATTTTTTTGGATTTTTTCTCAAGACTCAGAAGTTGCAAGTTCGTTTCAGAGTTGTGGCATTTTCAAAATTCGAAAATATCAACGAAAATGGGAATTTTCAGCCAAACCACGCAAGATATGAGAAAAAGTTTGGAGAAAAAAACGTTTGTTTTTGGGAGCCCCTCAGGACGATTTTTGTAACTTTTCGAGTTTATCGAAAAAAAGAAAATTCAAATTTTGGTCGAACAAAAAATAATGAAAAATAGAAAGATCCATTTTTAAGTCAAACTATGCAAGCTACAGGAATATATATATGAACTAAACTTGCGCATCAAAAAAAGATCTACAAATTTGGAAAAATGAACTTTTTGATAAGACAAGGAGTTTTTGTTTCATTTATGAAACCATAAAATGAATTCATTTCAATAAAAAAAAATAACTATGAAAATGAAATGATACAATTTTTAAAAAATTGACTAAGGCTAACACTGAAGATTGATAGAGAACAGTTATTCAACCCAAAAAAATATCTGTAAGTTTGTTATAATTTTTCCCACTGGACGCGTAGTTTTTGTTTCAATCGTGAAAAATAAAATTAAAAATTGAATTCCTAGAAAAACTACACAACATGTGAAAAAAATTAGGCAACAAAACTTCTCTAACGCTATGGACAAATTTTGATCGAGTGCACAGCACGAGACACGCGATGATAATGTATTCGTTGAAGCCGGAAAAGCTTCAACAAAAGAGAATTCACACTCATCAAATTAAAGAAGTAGACATTTCGCTCGGATGTTCACAAGCTCTATATAGAACTATGGGGAGGTACAAAGGCCGAGCGTGTAACGCGAGGTATATTCCCAACCGAGTGCAGAGCGTGAGGTGAGATTACCATCGAGCGCGAAGCGCGAGATCCGAAAGACGCGCGCCCTAGGCGCGCTTAAACTTGCGAGCGATGAGAATGTGCCCGCGCAGCGTGCAGATTTTTTGGTATAAAATTATCAAATTTATCACTCATTCGATGCAGAAGTCGCTTCGTATTGTTAATCAGGTTCTATACCTCTCAGTTCTAGTTCCCGAGACTTGGTTTATATCTCTAGTCTGGGTGCATCTGCAGGAAAAGCTAAGCGATTTGAATTGAGAATTGAAGTGCTTGGAACGAAAAGGATGATATGGAGAAAGAAGCGAAGGGATAGGAGATGGTTCCTATTGGAATCGCACGACCGATACGCATATCATTGACCGGTCCTCCCAATTTTCTATTTTATCGAGAAGTTAGAGGGCAGGGAACTGATTCTTGCGAATAATGTCTATGGAAATTTCTGTCTGGCTTTAAAACCAACCCCCCTCTCCCACATTTAACTCTTTACGCACCCTCTTTCATATTCTTCATGCTACCATCGACACACTTCAATTCTTTGTAATGATTTTTGAATATAAAACTGAGAGAAAGAAATATTTGTGTAAAGCTTGAAATAAATTATTGGATCTTTTTCCTTTTTTCCCTATTACTCTTCCCTGAACCTCACGCCCCCAAACCCCTCCTATACCCTTCACTTCTTCCCTGAAAATCTTGATTGCTGATATTAACAATCCTATCGTCTCCTTCTCCAGCTGCTCTCCCATTTTTGTAGGTGACCTGCGGGTACTACCGCTTTTCTTGCATGGGGTATCTCTTGCCTTCTCGTTTTCCCTGCTCCACCAATCCAGCCTTTTACCCTTCTTTCGCGCATGGCTAGACACCAAGCTACGTGGCGAGTAGACTGACTCCTTTCCGTCTGCCTTACTCCCAGTGCTCACGTCGTCACCCTCCGCCTAGGTATCTGCCTACTCTTGCACCGGTAACGAAGGCTACTTCCACAGCGGTGAATGCCACTGCAACCGACAGATGCCTCTGCATTCCGTTCTCGCGCTATCGCAATGTCCTTCCATTTTTTTTCTCACATTCACGTCATTCCCTTTTTTACTCCACCTAAGCAAGCCTTTGCATACACCACTCTTTCTTCCTAACACTTCTATGAACTTCCTCAATCCCGTACCAACTTGATCCCTCACGTAATGAATTATCTTCGTTCTCGTCGACCTTATCTCACTTTTCTTATTTCACCTAACTTCACCACCCCTTCACATCAAAAACTACTTCTTTTATCCTCAACTCACCTTTCGGACCCTTATTCATCACCTGAGGTTCCACAATCACCCTCCATTTACACCTCCAGCACATATTCCGTGAAACTTTATCACCACCTGTCAACTAGCACACTCCACTACCGCCACCAACATGCATCAATGACGGTTCTCTTTCCGACCCCTGAGCGTGTATATTTCCCTTTCTTCTCCTCCTCTATATTTCACTTCAATATGAACCATAAAATCTTCTCAAATCACTCCTCTCTTCTGTCTTTTGATTTCTCCTGCATATCGCCGTTTACATATGCTCCCGCTATCTTCCATCTCTCTTATCCCATCTCTATCTCTTCCAGTAATGATCCTTCTATTTCTTCCGCTGTCACTTTCTTATCCTTCTCTTCTACAGATTCCTTTCTTGTTTCTATCACCATTCCTCCCATTATTCTCTCTTCTCATTTCTCTTCTTTGCATCTTGAACCTGCAAACTGCAACCTCTCGGTAACCTCCTCCTTACTCTTTCCTATCCCTTTTCATATAGCTACGTATCCAGCATCACTACCACCTCCCACCGTTTCAAATTTTCCATGACCTCTCTATCTTTTCTCTTTGGTTGCACTTTATCCCACACCGCTCTTCACGCGTCATTGTTATGTCTCTTCAACCAATTGAATTGAGTATTTTCGGGAAGTATTAGGAGACATGATATAAATCAACATTTTTTAAATTAACACGTCACGTTGGAGTTACGAAGACGGGACGCTCTCGCCATCTATGTGAAACTTTATTTCTTCAAGAAGGGCAAAAAAGTGCATGCTACTGCTTTAGCAAATTGATTCTTAGTAGTAAGTACATCCTATGTTCCAAATTTCAACAGGTAATCTCTCTAAGCTGGAATTCTAACTTTTCTGTTTTGAAAGTTTGGTATTGGAAACTTTTTCCTAATATTTCGAGCATACATTTCAAAAAATTATTATTCATATATTATATTATTACTTGGATTGTAAAATAACTATTTATTACATTCATATTATAAATTTCAAACATCCATAAAAAACAGTCATCGTTTTCGGACTTGCAAACGTTCAAATTCAAATTCACAGAATTGAACAATTCAAAGCGACGATGCTTGTATTGAAAATTTTCCGGATGAGAAATTAAAAATTTTCAATTCGATATTGATGCAGATTAGAAACGAATTAAAGTACCTTCATTTTTGTAATGATATACAGGTTTAATTAAAAATTACTAAATTTTCATTCTCATTTTCTAGACACTTCAAGAAATTTGAAGGAAATAGTGATGCATGTCGAAATTTTTTGATAAAACTAATATTGTTAATCAAAATTATTTCGCAAAATTAGCTCCCACTGCTTTACGAAAATTCCAAACATTCCGCAAACTCGAAGTAGTTAACATAAACTCAGTCTTTGCCTTTATATTACATCTGCAACATTATTGATTAATAAAAATTCAATAATTTGCTCATTTATCTCCTGCGGAAATATTTGAGGTTTTGCAAAATAGAGTTTCTGACTTATTCAATCGAAAATAAGTTATCCATAAATTTGAAAAAAAGTATACTCAAGACAAGCTATTTGTTTCCAAATTGTTTTTAAATTTGGACGATTCGACTTTTGGAATTCATGCGGAAACTGTTAAGGTATCATTTTTTAGCTGCAAATATCGAAAATGTTGAGATATAATAGATATCGAATTTGCAAAACATTTTGAAAATCGTTCTGAGTGATTATTGATTGGTCACCATCATCATGTCTGATTCACAGACTGTTCATAAAGTCAGCATTTTTTATTTATAAACAAGCTTATATTATCAAAAGTTATCCTTCGGATTGTGAGTTTCTCAAAAGGAGTTTTTTGGTTTTCGCTGGAAAAAAGTGCCTCTCCTCCAATGGAAGGCACCTACTAGAGGTTTCCTGAATAAAACCAATAAGGC
>WSXT02208398.1:687-17493 GCA_011762715.2 Neuroterus valhalla
TTTTTTTGTGTCAGTTAAAAAAAAGCCCTCCCCAAATAGAAGACCGCCAGGAATGCGCGGGGGCTGTTGGGGGGGGGGGGGGGTGGGGGGGGGGGGGGGGGGGGGGGGGGGGGGTGTTCTCTGGTGAAAAAAGGTAGTCCACTACCTCCTGACTAATCCCAGTCATGTATTACCAAATCCAAAGGAGGGGGGATATATCCCCCTCCCCTATCTACTCTACTGCCTAGTCATTGAAGACATTCATTTTTTAATATGAATCTACACTATACAATGTTCAAATTTTGAACTAATTGAACTTTTTGATTTGTAATAACAATATCATTGGCGAGAAGTGTTACGAAAGACCCACAAAACAAACCAATCAATCACATCGAACGAAACGAAATGGCATAGCAGCCAATTTTTTTGGGATAGGGGGGTTAAAGACATCATTTGAAAATCGAAGTTCCATTTGCTTTCGAGAATAGTTTTTTTGGCTGGGGGGAGGCGTTACTAACGGGTATTTTGGGGGAAGGGGAGGGGGGTGCCTCCCTCCTGCTCCTACGCCACTATATGAAACTATATGCGCGCCAATATTTTGAATATCTTCAATTCATTCTTTCGATAGTGTTATTTAAAAATATGAGATTTTCCAATCGGTCATGTTCTTATCATGAGAAAAGATATACAATTATCCTGAAGCACATTTTTACAATTTTTGAAATTGAAAGATAATAAATAGCTTACTATTGTATGAACAATGGAAAAGATTTTTTTTTCAAACTTCATCTTTTATGTTTCGCAACCAAAAACATTATACATATCTTTGATAAATTTTTATTAGTGATTCTGGTATTATTAGTGTTTTGATGCTGCAGAAATCGTGTTGCTGCATATCCCCATCTTCTATAAGTAGACTAAAGCAAAAGCAGAGCTGGTCAGAGAAACGGGAATATTTATTTGATAATTCCTGATACCCCTGGTTACTATACGTGACTCGGCGGTTATTTGGTTGGAACACTGCCCATGCACGAATTTCATCGATTATGCAAGCTGCTCTACGAAGAGCAGCCTCTTTATGCACGTTTCTCGACTTATCATAAGATATCGCCCTAATGGCACTAACAAATTTCCCGAACCGAGAATTGCTTTTTTGATTCATAGATTCGTTCGCGAATCTATACTTCTTCGGAAAAGGGTCAAAACTGTAAATTTTTATATATATCTGTGAAATCCTCTCATAGTTACCTCAGATATAGAAACGTTGGAAATTATTCTCATCGTGAACTTTAGATCAAAATGCTCTACAAGAAATTATATGAAACCTCCGATGAAAAAAGGATCACCTCCTTCGCTCCGGAGGGACGCGAACCCAAGACCTTTCTTTATCGAGACGACTGCTCTCCCAACTGAGCTACGATGCGGTCCGTCGATTTTCTGCATCCGCAAAATGAGAACCTACTGCACCGACCGATTTAACTAGTGCATCTCTCGAAACATATTTTACGTCAATGAGAAAAGATGGGAATTTATTGAAAGAAGGAATCGAATGCAACTTTCTGTAAGAAAATTCTCATCGTGGTTACCTTGATCAGATATAATAAAATATTTCACGTCATTCAAACAAGATGCAGATTTTTTCAAACAAGAAATCTAGTGCAACTTTCCATAAACGTACTTCAACTAACTAGAAGAAGCTGATATGCATGTATATTGTGACAAGTTTCAGCGCGGCTCAGACGCGCGTCTTTCGGATATCGCGCTTGATGGTAATCTCACCTCACGCTCCACACTCTGATATAAATTTACCTCGCGCCACACGCTCGGCCTTCGTACCTCACTACAGTTGTATATAAAATATTTGAAACTCGAAAGCGAAATGTCGACTACTCTGATTTGATGAGTGGGAATTCTCTTTTGTCAAAGCTTCTCCGGCTTCGACGAATACATTCTCATCGCGTTATGTTATGTTTGGAGTTATTGTTTTTCATTATATGTGATAAGTTATATAGTGTTATGTTTGTTGTGGAAATAAAAATAGATGAAATTTTCCTGGAGTGTTAATAGTGACAGTTTTTTCTAAAACCTGAGAACTTTCCATACCAACGGAGATGAACTCACAAAAATTATGAAACAATGGACGAAAAATAGTAACCGAAAAACTGTTACTATTACCACTTGAGGCAAATTTCAAATATTCTTATTTCCACAACAAACATAAAACTATATAACTTATCACATATAATGAAAAACAATAGCTCCAAAAATATCCTACAGGATCGACTATCACCATTTTTAATTGAAAAGGACAACCAACGCGTCGTCGAAACGAAATTGTAATATGTTCTGAGGGATCGCTCGGACGGCAATAAAACTTCTGTCCATTAGTCCACAAAATTACATGTTTTCCTTAAATTATTTACCCTGGTCGAAAAAACAACGTCCTTTATGAATTAAATACCAGACTCGGATATTTTAAGACAAAAATGGAAATCTTCGAAAACATGAGAACTTTCCAAACCAACGGAGATGAACTCACAATAATTATGAAACAATGGACGAAAAAAAGTGACCGAAAAACTGTCATTATTACCACTCCAGGAAAATTTCAAATATTTTTATTTCCACAACAAACATAACACCATATAACTCTTCACATATGATGAAAAACAATAGCTCCAAACATAACCTACAGGATCAATTTTCAACATTTTTAATTGAAAAGGACAACCGACGCGTTGTCGGAACGTCATTGTAATATGTTCTGAGGGATCGTTTGGACGGCAATAAAACTTCTGACCAGAAGTCCACAAAATTACATCTTTTCCTCAAGTTATTTACCCTGGTCGAAAAATCGACGTCCTTTATGAATCTTAGAAAAAAAATTCCAAATTTTTTTTTTAAATAACAGACAGACACCAACGCAAAAACTGCTTTTCAGAATGAGGAGGTCTCAAATTAATATTAATTATGATAATAATGTAAGAAGAATTGTGCGATGATCATCGAATTCAAAATGAATTGATAGAAATTTAAGGAAAATGAAACATATTCGATAACATGCTGGAGTTATTTACTATCCGACGAATACAATGAATTGAAAATTTCATCGGAGATACATAATATTTAATTCACTTGTGAAGCTGAAATGTAATTTGGGAGAATTCAAGAGCATGCAAAAAAATAGAAGAAACAAATATGATTCCAAGAACATTTTAGATTAGTTGCGGATCAGGATCTGATAGTAATTACCTTCGGATTCTGAGTAAGTTTGAATGATTTGGAGAAAATTCATAGGAATCCATGGCTTTTTCCTATCGGTTATACCGCATATTGGGGTATAATAAATAAATTCAAAGATATATTTCATTTCTTTATATTGAATAAAAATTTTTCCAGAAAAGGACCGTCTCGTCACTCCGCTAGGATCTGGACCCAAGTCATTTCGTTTTCTCTAGCTTAGTACGTAGAGCACTCGTCCAGTAACAGAAATTTCCTGGGTTCGGATCCGAGCAGAGTAAAGAAGTAATTTTTCTTTCATACGAAACTGTATTTGATTCCTTATGTGAAAAATTGCTATCTAGTTCAGATGGCGCAAAACTGTTATAAAGATCTGATTAGTTGAATGTGTCGAAGGTGATTGTCGAATGTTTAGGAGGATCTTCTGTTAGATCGGATCAAGATTGAGACTATTCAAAGTTCAAAGCATTCAACACAGTAACAGTTCACGTAGAAGGTGAAATAATGAAGGTGGATATGTCAATTTCAAGACTCGCGAAGGACGTCGTTAGCGTAACTCATTTCAATACAACTTGAAGAAGCATCAAACTCAGGAGCGATCCTCCAGATTCTGATTCACGGTCTTAAAGTAATCGAGATTTTGTTCCATCGGATATATAATCCTGCGAAGACCTCAGATATTCTTGAGCACAATACATATCCATCTGCTTCATTAATTCTATCCTTTAATCTTCGGAGATTTCATTTTTCAGGAAGTTTTTTCCGGAGAGTTTTCAGCAACTAAAGAAAAAAACTCCAAGTATAAGAGAAAGTCATTGAATATGATCACATAATCCACATATAATCATGTCACTTGCAACATGATCATGAATATAAACATTATAATAATAATCATAATTATTAACAATAGTATCACCAATGTTCGTTGTAAACCTGACTCGTATCAATACCCTATTTAATTCGATATGCATATGTTCATGTCCAAGCCTAGAAACTGGACAAACCTGGAATTGACCTGTAATCTGCAAACCCAAGTCACTGAGCTTTCACTTTCTTGAAATCAACATTTCCTTGGTCAAAAATAGCTATTCTTGGGAATTCTCTTATGTATTGTAACTTTAATTTTTGAGGATATTTTTAATTTTTATTTGACTGATTTTGTAATGATTTAGAATTTGACTTCCAAATCAATTGTTAGAAGGGCGCCAGGTAGATTTCAACCCAAACTACTAAGTGCGCATTCACGTCCTTTCTGTTTTATACAATAGGGTAAAGTTTCCGATGATTTGGTTCTAGAGAGCTAGCCTGCTCGTCAGAGTGAAGGGGTAAGGAGTAACACTGTGATGACCTTCAAGATAGGTGACCTACCCACCTTTCCACAAGAAAACATTGAAATCGTTTTATCTGTTCCACAGGAATTTCACATTTATTTATTAACGAAACAAACATAACACAAATTATACGCCCTCAGTTACAAGAAAGATTAGGGGAACGTTGCCCATTCCTAAAGTTTCCGGTACCGCAGCTAGCGAATTTGTCGTGACACAAATATTATTTTATGACTATAGTTACCGGGGCTAACCCAAACAACGCGCCAATTACCGTCTGCCTATCGGCCTCTGCCAGTCGGCCAGCATGCCGACATTTCGACGGCGTGACAAGCGTGGCGTCCCCACATATATCGGATTTTTAGGCAGTGACCTATACTGATGGATTAAGAGTCTACGCGCGTCCAGGTGTGCCGAGACCTTGCAAGTACGGTTAAAACCACTGAATTTATTGCGAAACTACTAATCACAGGACGAGGTAGTTACCGAAGGCTCCCCACGCTTGCCCAACATGGCCCTTTATTTTAAGGTATCAAATTCCATAATCTCTGTTCCTATATAGCGGCCGATCGTTCCTTCCAGTGGAAGCACATACCCCGCACCACATAAACAAGGTAGCATTGATGGACAGACGGAGCTGCGCATGCTAACTAACGGCGGCCATCGCCCTGACCCTCTCTACAATCCATGTTCGAATGCCGCGAAATACAAAAGGTCGAATACAGCTGAAGCGAATTCTTGAGTGGACAGTCCATTACAACTGGAGCGGATTCGTGAGTGGATAATGCATTACAACTGACGCAAATTCTTGAGTGGATAATCGACTTCGGACATTTTTCAAATGACGGGAATCTCATCCACCAAATTATCCGGAATTCCTCAACCTCTCGATGGTGATTCTGCCTTCCTCTGGAACGGCGCCTAACCTGATCTGCCTTTGTGGGTGGTTTTCAAACCCCGCCTCATCTCACGTTGAACATGAAATACAGATACAAGAGAACAGGAATAAACATGAATTAAGAAAATAATTAGGAAGAGTCCCGTTGTCTGGCAAGTATATTGGTCCTTCGTGAAACCAAATTCGAACCTTTGAAATTTTTTTTGAGTGCTAGTGTTACCCTGATGGTTTATATTGAGTTCAGCAGATAATTCAAAGATATTAATGTAATTTACATCAATCGGAGTCTAAAAGAGTAGCAGTATCTAGCTCATTTATCTATTACTGACCACTCGGGCTGCTCGCAGTCAGCCCTATAGTTGATTCGTTGTTCAATATTATTTCCCCTAACGAATTTACTCTAGTTTCAGATGATTTATTTTTTATTTTGTGTGGATATTCATATACCCAGTCAAAGTATATTTTGAGCATCTTTGAGGTCAAGACGCATCCTTGCCTAACGCAATGCTTGATATCAAACCAATCACTCAGTTGTCCATTTATTCTCACGCTTTCTTTACTATGATTATAGTAAAGTCCATGCCGATTTATGTAGTGGAAACCTTGGGTTGAAAAGGGCAGAGGAGGGGAAAGGTCGCTTGGAAGATTTCTCATATGGGTTAAAGTGGTGTTTTTGAGCGATTCGGGAAATATGCCAAGGCAAGGAACAGAGAGATATAGAGAGAGAGAAAAGAATATTTGGGCTACCATGAGAATCATAAAACCTCTAGGAAAAACTAAAAAGGAGGGGGGGGGGGGGTTTCAGGATCAATTAGGCTTGTATTTGAGAGATTATGCGTGAAGAGAGAAGGGATAAGATGGATCATTCGAAACAGGAGGAAAAATGTTCCAAGAGAAGTAAAGTGAGTGTGCTGAGAAAATAAGGAGGGAAAATAGGGGAAGAGATTGAGGCAAGGCGAGAAAAGGGGATAGCCTAGTAAAATTAGGATTTGATTAGGCAATTGAAGTGAGAAAGACGGAATTTTGTGTGGGTGTTATGTAGTCAATGGTGAGTCTAAATCCAAAAATGTGACCTCCTACTCCTTGTAAAGAAGCTGCCATTCTGATTTTGAGGGATGAATTTGTTTTTTGTATTTTACGAAATCAATACACTTTTTATCGAAAAAGTGTCATAACCTACTTTACGGGGGATGAAATCCTTAACAAATTTGCATTCATGCAATTTTTGGATAGTCGCAATTGTTAATTAACTACAGGCTATTTACTGAAGAAGGGGGGGGGGGGATGAAAACTCCTGAATTTTTGAATAACTCCCTTTCTTTCATATCAACCTGAAAATCGTCTTAACAAAATTTTCGCCAATGTGGCGGAAATTTCGACCATACAGAGAAAAAGCTCAAAATTTTGTTCATCTTCTGCATTTCTATGAGTTTTGATTATAAAAATATGATCGGATTTGAAGAATGGAAAATTTGAAAAATATAAGAACACTTGGACATTTTAGAATTCCAAATCCCTGAAATTGAAAACCCTGAGGTGGAAGAGATCTAATTGTTCGAAATCTCTTCAATACTTTTGTTGAGATCAGTATATTTTGAATACTACCGGAATTTGAAATTTGAACGTAAATTTTAGAATTCAAATTTCTTTTTTTAAAGACCGGAAAATTTTCTAAATATCAGAATGTATCAGAATGGAAAATAATCGGAATGTTCAACCAAAACGTAACTGTTAAATTTCAAATTTCCGATAATTTTTTTTTCCTAGTTTCAGGATCTTCAAAGTTGGAGATTCTACAATCCCAACGTCGTTAGTCCGATCAATGAGCTATTATTATGAAAATTTTCATACTTTCAACCGCTTCAACTTTTGTTTGGACGATTTTTGGATCGCGATGAAAAAAATAACCGTTTACAAAATTCAGGAGTTTCCATCTCCCTCTTCCTTAATTATTCACCTGTAGTTAATTACCTATTGCAAATATCGAAAAATTTCATGAATGAAAATTTGTAGAGAATTTCATTTTCCATGCAGTGAATGATGACACCTTTTTCGATAAAAAGTGTATTAACGTCGTAAAATCCATAAACAAATTCATCTTTCAAAATCAAAATGGCGGCTTCTTCACAAGGGGTAAGAAGTCGCGTTTTTGGATTGGGACTCACCGTTGACTACTTCACACCAACACAAAAATGTATCTTTTCCGCTTTGACTGAATAATCCATCCCATTCTCCGTCTAATTTTACTGAACTAGAAAGAAAGGGACAAATTTATGATTCAAGTTGTACCAGCTGGTATAAGATAGTCAAGGGGCAGAGCACGCCGAAAAAATCGGTAAAGATAAAGAAAGAGAGAACTTATAATAGGGTGATAAGATTCGAAATGAGGAAAGAGGTAAGACCATTTAGATATTAGATGATCGGAGATGGGAATTGGTCTACAGCAGAGGTGTCCAATGCGTGATCAACGGTATAAAGAACTGTCGCTCATCAATCCCCTCTCTTACCACCTTGGCGGCCGGGCTGTGTGTACAGTACGCGCAAGTAGGTGTGGTCAGGCCTAGCCAGACGAAGCCCGTGGCGGACCAAGGAGAGAATTCTGGAAGAAGCGCTCGGAGGAGGGGGAGAAAGGAGAAGCGCTCAAACCTTGCGTTGGACACCCCTGGTCTAGAGTACGTAGGTATGAGCAGGATTCATGGTTGCATTTTTAAGAGAGGTGTACCGTTAACATAAGAGGAGTGGAGAGTCTAAAAGAGAAAATAAAATTGGAATTGGAACAAAATGATCAGGGTGAGAGATTGATGCTAAAAGATTCGCAGCTGCTTTTCTACGTTGATACATCCTTCAGTAAAATATCTTGCTTGCGGCACATCCTGATACGGAACTGATCTGAGGGAGCCACAAGTAACATGACATTGCTCGCAAAAAAGATAAGATTACTTTTCTATAAAAAGGCTCCTCTACTAAGAATGGACTCATAGAATTTGCACGGGGAAAATGAAAAGAACAAGAAAATCTGGAAAATCTGCCATCCTCCTTGTCGAGAATATGAAAAACTGATTTTTGGCTTGTGAAATATCACCGCTACCACGTGAGAGCAAAAGCTTTCTGGAATGATTAAAATTGAGGGAGTGAGTACAAGGTCATGATGAAAATGTGGGGAATTCAGTTTATCAAGCAGTTAGTAAAATAAAGTTGTTTTTGATGAAAACTTACTCACTGAGGTTCGTTAAACCTTGCATGCGATCGTCGAGCCACCGTGACCCGAAGCGGAATAAAAGCGGTTATACGTTCAAGCGCAAGTCTCGAGTTGTGCGCATCAATGAGATAATGTCATTATTGTTGGTCGGAACTCCTGCTGGAGTGTGAAAACTGTGCTTCGTTTTAATTTTTGAGTTGGAGCAAATGATTATTAATTGATGCTCATGAATTCCACTCCCCTGCTTCTTCTTCTTTTCCCTTATTTCTTCCTAAGTCCCCTTTTCTGCCATAATTTTTTTTCTCCTCCTTTTTTTCTCTCACTCAATTCCACCTCCCATTCACCATTGAACAACGTTCTTATCATTTCTTCCCACTTCCCAATATTTCCTTATTAATTTGTTTTGATTTTCTCTGGATTTTTGCTCTTCTCCCAACACAATAACCCTTTCTCCTTTCCCCCCCTTAGTCTATTCACTTTCCCTTGCTTCTCTTCTCTTCACTTCCCCTCCCTTGCCTTACCCTCATTTATACTATCAAAGCCCTCGCCTCCCACCGATGTCTCCACTTCCCTTACAATCTCTCAGTCTCTTCCCTATATTTCCTTGATTTCACCACACTGCTTCTCCCTCAACTTATTCTTCTTTTTCTCCATTTCCTCTGTTTCTCGTTCCTTCCCCTTATTTGCCATCATTTTCTCCCCTCCTCATTCCCTGTTACTCCCACTTACTTTCCTTTCCTTCCTCTCTTCTCCATTCAATTCACTTTTCAGTTCTCTCCACTTTCACCCCTTTCCCTAATCATTATCTCTCCATACAACCCTACCTGCTACTTTTCATTAGTTCATTCTTCTTCTAACCAACCTTTTTTCCATTTTTCTTCTTTATCATTACTCCCCTCATCATCCGTTGATTTCCTTCATTAGCCGTAACTTCCCCTCATCTATCCCAACAATATTTACTCTAATTAACACTGCTGATTTATCATCGATTTCTCCTTCTTTCTTCCTTTCCATCATTGCTTCCCCATTCCCCTTATTACTCATAATTTTCTCCTCTCCATTTCCTCTTACACCCGCCCAGTTTTTAGTCACTACTAAGCAACCTTTCTCTCATTTATTTTCACTTTTCCTTATTTCCTTCTTCATTTTCATGATTTTTTTCGGAATTTCTTCCACTTTTCCTAACCTACCAATACAACTCCTTTTATCACATTGAGTCTGTGCACTCCTCCTTCTTTTTCCTCATACCCCCTCTCTCTCCTCATTCTGATTTCGCTTTGCTACCTAGCGTCCCAATTTTTATAAGTTCCATTTTTCCTTAACGAACCCCCTTTCCTAACTTATCTTCTCTCATTACCATCCTTACCTCCCGTTAGTACCCTGCATTAGCCAACATTTCCTCTCATCAATCCTGACAATTTTTCCATCGAATCACATCCCTGCTTCATCCTCAAATTTTCTTCCTCCCCTCCCTTCCCTCTTATTTCTCCATCCTTTTCCTTATTACCCATTATTTTCCACCTCCTCTCCATCAACCCTCACCTCCATCCATTTTTCATTCACGTCTATACCACTTTCTGCTTATTTCTTTTCATTTTGTCTTGTTTACCCTCAGATTTCTTTATGTTTTCCAAATTTCTTTCACTTTCTCTGACCTAAAAACCTTTTCCTTTATATCTCCTTAGTTCTATTCACTCCCCCTCTCTCCCCTTATCGCCCCTTCCACAACGTATCAGAAGTTTATCAATTTGTCATGATGCACATGCACAGAGAACTTACGAATCATTGTTAATAAAAAACCATATCCAAAGTTATACCAAATTTTCCAAAGATTCTCTATTTCGCTAATTTTGAACTTTTTTCCATTCAACATAATAACTTCAAAAATTTTTTTTTCTATCATGGACACTATATTCAAGCCCTAGAGAAAACTTCCAGTTTCTAAAACCCTTTTTCCATTTTTATGGCACTCTTATTTTTCTGAGTAATTAATTGTCAAAGTTACAATTGTCTTTTATGCTTCGATCAAAGATTACTCTGCGCGAAATCATTGTACGGAGTTCAATAAGAGCTCAAATTGAAGCTAATCAAATTTTCAGAAAGCAAATATCAGTTGCATGACAAAAAAAATTATTGGAGCTCACAGACTATTTTGAAGACGAGCGAATATTTTGTACATTCTTCTTTCATCAGTTTCTGGATGATTATTCGGAAACTGTCCACGCTTACAAAATTAACAGTCCAGTTATAAAAATTACATACTTGCAGTTACAATTTTCTATTTCTTATTTATTATACGACTATTTTTCTCTGAGTTATCATTAAATTTTTAAATCCAGAAGTAATTCAAGAGAGAAATCAGGGAAATTTGAGAGTAAAGGTAATTCCGAATAATTTTGGAGGATATAAGACGAATTTAGAATGATTCAGCGTTAACTGAAATACATTTTTTGGCAATATTCAAAAATTATTCACTTCTCTAGTTATTCGTTCTGATTCATAAAAATAAACAGGGCAAGAGTAATTTTTGTTATTCAAAGATTTGTCCTAACAGATCATTATCTCGTTTACTTGAAACTTTTCTACCAATGAAAATCATAGTTGAATTCTCTCCATTTTTAAAAATGTGGGAAATTCTTCGACGTCAAAACTAGATTTAAAAAATGCAATAAATCTCTCAAAAAAAATTCGTGTAGAAAACTCCATATTGCCCATAAACTCAATTGCTCACAGCGCTCGGAATGTGTGCCGCTGCATTTTTGCTTTATTGTCCCATAAATTCGCTATTGTTTTAGTGTCTGTACATTGATTGATGCGTGACATCCTATAAATTGAAGCAAGTTATTCCCGCATGGAAAACATCAATAACAAGCAGACACAGATTTTCGTCACATAATTTTTCAGATTACAAACAGAATTTTTCAATAAAAAACTCTTTACTTTTACTCTTCACTTTCTCGAATTCAAAAGAAGAATTTTCTTGAAAATTAATACATTTCCAATCACTATCAGAATTACAAAATGCCAATCCGAATAATGAATATTGAAGAAGAATTCTTCTTTTACCAGAGAATGTGTTTATTTTGAATCGGATGTAATTCAAATAAATCCGGAGAATACAAATTTCTGATCAGATTATTTTTTAATCAACAAAGGCGACATTTTATACAGAATGTGGATTTCCAAAGACAGAAAGATGAATTTGCTATGAAAATTTTGTATTTTGGACCTGAAAATATATATTTTCAACCAAGGTGACTGATTTTTCACAGAAAAATTTGAATAAACACGAAAAGATTCGTGATTCAGCCAAGAGGGAGCACTCTCGAGCAATAAAAAAAAAAATGTTCAGTCCCCCCATAACTCTGTTTTATAGCGTCCCGGAAAAATCCCATATGTGAAAAAATGTTTTTTTTTTAAGTTTTTGGGACCAATTATGATTTTTTTGGGGTTTCTGTAACGCAGATTGTTTCAAATACATGAGAACTACTTTATACTGATAATCAGATGTTTTCAAAAATTGTTTTTAAGTATTGTTTCCAGCAACTTTCTCTTAGGAAAGGATTAGAATCTAAAGGTTTTTTCTGAATTTTTCAACTCATTTTTAACGTTTGAGTCAAAGCGAGGTGATAATTAATTGAATTTAACAGAATAATTGTTTGCTCACTTTTCACTTGAAGTGAGTTGATATTTACTTTAATTTAAGAAAAATAATTTTATAAAGAAAATAATATAGTTCATGGTTATCTTCTCTTAGATTAGTTCTGAAAAGTTACAATTTTTTCTGAAATGTTTAATTTTGCTCTACCTTCATAGCTGTGAACAAATAATAAATAAACATTAGAAAGAATCATATTTTAAATAATATTGTATTGTTTTGAGTAAATTATTTTTGTTCTTTTCCCAATGTTAAAAAAAAAATTTAATAAAACAAGAGAGTTGAATTCATTAAGTGAAATTTGAATTTTCTACTAAAACTATGGATCTCCAACGGAAAAATTGAATTCTTAATGAAGTAGTTTAACTTTCAACCTTATTTAACCAACAATTAGATTATCTCAATCTAATCCAATCTAATTGAATTTCATTCAAATTCCATTCCGTGCAAATGTAAAGATTTAAGAAAAAACTACAACTTTCTAGCGCTTATCTAAGAAAAAATTTTTATAAACAATACTAAATTGTTTAAATAGGCATGTTTGTCAACTCGCAATAATTATTACCTCACTAAGTGAAAAGTGGACAAAAAGTTAAAGAGTTCAGAAAAAACAGCAGCTTTTAGCACTTATCTAAGAAGAGAAAGCCATAAACAATAATAATTTTTTCAAACAATTCTTTTTGGTTAATCAAATATATTAACTCACTTCAAGTGAAAAGTGGGCAAAATTTAAGAATTTCAGGAAAAACCGCAAGTTTCTATCATAAGGCAGAGAAAATATTATCAACGAGGATAATAAATTGTTTGGAAAATTATTTTTTGAACATTAAATAAATATTACTTCATTCTAATTGAAAAGTGATAAAAAGTTCTAAATTCTAGGGAAAAACCGCAACTATGTAGTATAAATCTAGAAGGAGATAGCTATAAACATTTCCAATTTGTTTTACCAATTTTTTTTGCTAAATTAAATTAAATATTTACATACTTTGAATATCATTTGAATATCCTGAAGTTCAATATTTGTTTTAAACAATGATCATTTTTATTATTGGCTTATTTTATTTATCTGGTATTACCCGAATAACACACAAACGTTTTGCAAATGGTTTTAAAATGTTTCCTGGCAAACCAAAAACGTTTGGAATTTTCAGTAAGAAAAACGCGAGACTCAAGAGAAACAAAGCATTTCAAAAACTTTCAAACTTTTCAAAACGTTCGACAAATAAAATTGTGAGTAACTACAGATTCAACACGTATTTCAAACGTTTTCAAACCTCGTGGAAAAAGTTCAAGGAGTTTGAGAAACGTTTGAGAAGTGAAATTTTGAACGATCGAAATTACAACCGTATACCAAACGTTTTGTTAACGTTTGATGAATGTCTTGCAAACGTTTTATAAATGTCTTGCAAACATTTAAGAGACGTTTAGAAATTTAATATTGTCAAATTTCGCTTGTTCTTACGCTTACCAAACGTTTTTAAAACGTTAATAAAAAGTTTTAATCTGTGGAAGTATCAGAAATGTGCAGAAGTATCCGACGCAATAAGCTACTAAAGAGAATTTCTGTTCTTCGATCAAACGTTCTTCAAACCTTCTTGAAACGTTTCTTGAACGTTTCCCAAACGTCTGACAAACGTTTTTTAAACGTTCCGTAAGCGTTTCGTAAACTTTTTATGAATGTCTTGAAAGCGTTTGAGAGACGTTTGGGAATTTATTCTGCTAAAATTTTTCTTGGTCTTACGTTTACCAGACGTTTTCAAAACGTTTATAAAAAGTTTTGTTCCGTAAGAGTATCGAAAATGTGCGGAAGCTTCCGACATAATAAGCTACTAGAGAGAATTTCCGTTCTTCGATCAAACATTCTTTAAACCTTCTTGAAATGTTTCTTAAACGTTTGACAAACGTTTTTCAAACGTTAAATAGACGTTTCGTAAACGTTGAATAAACGTTTCGTAAACGTTGAATAAGTGTTCCGTAAACGTTGAACAAACGTTTCGTAAACGTTCGATGAATGTCTTGCAAACTGTCGAGATTCCTAAAAAAAAGAACATAATCATAAGAGCACGTATTCAGGAAGAATAGCCCACATGTTCGTTGGCAATCACGAGAAGAACAGCATTTCTTAGTTCGCCTTCGGCTAACATTCTCATCACTTCTTTACGACCTTCTCCGATACGTTCTCTGTCGTTACTGCTAACGACGGCTTGTAGTCATCCAAAATCTTTTTGACATCCGATAAGATAACTTTCGATGTGTCGTACACTGATCCTTTGTATTCAGGAACAAAAACACACAACCACAGGAAAATATTGTACGACATGCAGCTGATCGATCGACACCGCGGCGCGATAGAAAAAAAAAATTGAATTTGTTCCGCTGACACTCGATAACGGAAGCGCTTTCCGACCATAAAGCTGTATCGGATTCAACTCCGACAATAAATCTCACACGTTTATACTTCAAAATCCAGTGAAAAAATCAACCATTTTGCGATTCCTCCTACAGAGTTACCCTCTGAAATTTCGAACTTTGAATCGAGATTGAACATTTGCAAACTATGCAAGTCTAGAGAGCACTGAACTCGAATTCGAATATTCGAACTTTTGCCATATTTATGTCGCCCTATTCGCTCACTAATATTCGTCCATTATTTTCAAACCAGAGATCTACTGCACCAACCCATTCAATCAATGAAAATCTCCGAATCATATTTACGTTATTAGAATCAGATAGAAGCCCTTCGATTCCAGGAATTGAATACGTTATTAGTGGTTTAGAAGAAAATGCCTCGACCCTGAATCCTGACGTTGGGGGAGAAATAAACAACTAATATAATTGGAGTACTGCTCGGAACAATAAAATTAATCAAACCCATTGGATTAGGAGAGGCATCCCGAAGCGTTTCGTGTTCAGGTTTCAAAGCGGAACCGTCATCAGTTTGACGTGTCTCTTGAGGTCCATTGAGCAGAGCATTCAAGTTCTCATCGAGTAAGCATCTATCTGGAATTGCGGTTGAGATAGAGTCGGGAATCGTGTGCTGATTGAGAAAGTGGTCTCTATGGATACATCTTGTACTTCCGTGAAGACCCGATTAGAATTCGTTTTCTTGTTTCAAATCGATTTGACTTCTGATTCGAACTTCTGAAATTTGGCAAGGGAATAAAATCAATTATTGGAAACTGATTCCAGATGTTCTGACTATGTTATGTAGTTTTCTATATCTATGGCGTTCCGAGAAGAAAAGCCTCAGCGGATATCAAGCAAATCGTAAAGGAGAGGCGATTTAAGAGAGGGTAGAACTCTGCGGGTCTGTGAGTGTTGAGCAGTCACGAAACGGTGCACTTGAGTTGCGGACACTTGTCAAAATCAATGGAGTGCGATCCTCGAGTTGCGGTCCCGGATCAGTGCAAGGGACTTCTACGCCTCCGAACCTTCTTTTCCCCCTACTTGACGCTATACTTTTCTTCGCCTCCTTCTTCCCCATCATTTTCTTTCCACACTCTTGCTAAGGACTGGGAGCATGAACTACTAATTATCTACTACATGAAAATATTTTAGATATCTGTTATTTCAATAATTATTACCTTTCAACATTATTTTACAAAAGAATATAATGTCAAATCATGTTGTCAGTTAAAACTACAGTCTTATAAAGGGTAACAGATCATGAATAGATGAAAGATGAAATGGCAATTTAAAAGTATAGGAAGAAAAGATTCTGTGTAATCGAAAGCAAAAAAGCTGAATTTTAGCTATTATGACTTTTCTGTGTAACTTTTGCTTCTTTTTCTTTCATCTATTTCAGCTAAGAATGATTTTTTTCAAGGAATTGGAATACCTCTACAAGATAATTTTCTCTTTCTTGAAAATTGAATTTTTTGGTATAGAAGGCAACTGCGTCTGTTCAAATAATTTTTTTTTTTTTTTTTTTATTGAAAACTTGAGTTTCTAGTTGAGCATGCATCTTTTATATTCAAAATTTATCAGTTCTGTTCAAAGCTTATCACTTTTGCTTAAAAAGGTTCCTGTTCTTCAGGCATTGTTTTTGGGAAATGACATATCTCTTCTGTGGCAAGCCTCTCTTGCTTCATCTCTTCCGACTAGATTGTCAAGGTAGAATTCCAATCAGTGGTAAAATTCCAAAATATCTCCGTCAGAAAGAAATCCGAAATCTCCCTTTAAAGTGGCAAAAGACTAGTCGTGAGAATAATGCTAAACAGGTGAATCAAGCTGGGGAGACTGGACGCACATTTGCCACTGCGGAGGGAGATGGATGCCGCAACAGACAATCGGTTCCAAAAGCTTCTAGCGAAATTGTCATTCCACCTGGAAGAGACGCCCTGCAGGAGAGTCTTTCTGCGGAAGAAACATGCTGCGAGAGAGTCTTGTTGCGAGATAGACTCATCGCAGGAGAGTCTTGCTGTGGAAGAGACTTGCCGCGAGAGAGTTTTGTCGCGAGATATAGTTACCGCAAAAAAGTCTTACAGCGGCAGTGCATTGC
>WSXT02208398.1:20169-33408 GCA_011762715.2 Neuroterus valhalla
TCCAGATCGTTGAACTACACATTCATTGAATTAAAACTATTAATTTTCCGCTAGCTCAAATTCAAAGAAAGCAATATGATTATAATTCCAAATGTACATAGTCTAACAAACATTGACTAAACTACTAGGCTCCACGTGCTCACTATTTTGGGGTTAGGGTTGGTTTGAAATTATGAGGAAACATTCTCAAATAATAAAGTTGGACGACGATAATGGGACAACCATGGGAAATCAACAATAGGGTTATCAGGGCAATCAACAATAGGGTCAATGAGAAATCGGGATATCGCAAACAAGTTATTCGGTAATATCAAATATAAGACAATCATTATTTCATAGGCAATGAACAACAATTAAATACTGTGAGAAAACAAAATTAGAATTACAAATTTGAATGCTTGAACAACTCTGCTCGTGGGAAACCTCGTGACTCTAAACCAGAATTGATTTTCAGGGCTTTCTTGGCCAACCGAAAATAGACCAACTGGAAGGTAAGTAGCAAAAATTATTATTCGTGGGCTTTCTCGGCCAAGTAAAATTATACCGAGAAGGAACTCAAAGATAGGATACAAAATTACGCACGATATTTGAGGCTTCTCTAGAGCAGAAAAGTCAAACAGACATACCGGGCGGGCTGATTTTCTGTACAAGATTTCCTGGCAGTGATACTTCCCTCGTGGTCGGGATGGCTTCGACAGGAAACTCCAAAACGCGGAAAAGGGTGACGACGAGCTGGCACTCTAAGGTACGTACTAAGGCGCGAAGGGAGGTGCGGCTATACAATTCGAGGACTCATTTGGGACGGTCCATGATGGCCAACCAATTTGAATTCAAATATAGTATACATTGCTGGAATTTATTAAAATTAAGATCGTCGCCATCACTCTTCGTGGAATATTAATGTAAAATAATAATAGTACGCTCATCCGTAACAACGACAAGAGTCTTGCGATGCAATTACGCCATAGAATATATCGAACGGGCCGTAGCTATAGAGCTACCTTACATGTAGCAGGTATCGACGACGAAATCTTCTCATATCCAGGATCCTTGAAGTGTTCTACGCCAGGTAGAGGAGTCTAAAGAACCTCGAAGTTTATTTTGAGCAATCTGGGCTCTGAGCATCTCAACAATCATAATACTGGAGAGGTTATAGATGTTACGGTGGCAGCAATGAATTATGGTTGGAATCGGCGCGGAAGTTTGAATCTTGTATCCAACTATGTCAGACAGTAATAAATTCAACATCTTCTTGTCTATTATTCTTCGATGTCCTTCATTGTTCAACGATGATGTTGAACCCGAGGAGTATTACATTTCATGGGAATAAATGAACGAATCATCCTAGATCTTATTCTAAAATTACAAACGGTCCCTAAAGTGTCCGAAGTTAGTATATTCATTCATCCAAATATGAAACTTGTGCGCCGCAAAATCTGCAACGTCACATAACATAATTCAATTCTTTCTGATTTTTTTTGGAATGCTTCTCTCCTCAAACATGTTCAATTTGGGAATCAGAGAGAAATTTCAAAGTTTTCAGTTTTTGGTCTTCCGTGAACGTCTGACTCTCGACCAAATTACTTCTAGAATGTATTCTGTTGAAAGAATTCTTATTGACCAAAATAAAATGGAAGTAAAAAAATATTTTGTTCGAAGAGAATAATGTTGAAAATTCTGTAGTAATAGATTGAGGAGATCAGTGAGGGCCGGGATGTCAAGTGGTGGGATGGATGAACATTATTCCGGAAATTAGGGAGAGAAAGGGCGAACCATTTTTGAATACAACCTCATAAAAGCTATCGATCTGGAGTCTCTTTTGCTTTTGTTCGTGCAGGGCGAGCAGGAGCGTGTCGTCCGGAAGATAGGTGGCCAAGCGAAAGTTTATCGAACAAGGAGAAAACTGGTCGAATTTTGCCCTGAACGATTTCCACTTGGTCGACTCGGGGAGAGAAAAAACCTAATCGAGTACTCTCAAAAGCTCAAGATGAACCCAGAAAGACTACTTTCTCAATGAGCGTGTAATTCACCACTCTATCTCAAACGCCATTCCAGATAGATGCTTACACGATCTGAAATTTGAAGCTCCTTCAAATCCAGTATGTTTGATTAATTTGATGGTCTAAAGGAAGGTGTTTAATCTAAACAGAAGTTTACTTTAACTTTGATGTCAGGAATTAGGGTCGAAGAACTGAATTCCATGAAAAAGTTTTATTTTTAATGAAAGGTCGAAATCTTAAGGGGATTCCTGAGAAAAATCGCGCGGTATAGGCCTCCCCTTCCCTTGCTTACCGAAGGCTCCGGCGAAAGCGTGTTTCCCCGAAGCACTTACTTCAGTAACGTAGTACTTACTTCAGCAGTAACGTAGCGAAAGATTCCGGCGCCCCTTTCTCGACTATTTCTACAGCGGAAATCGGCGGTAAATTCGAATGCACTTCATGCGCGAAAAATATTGTTTGGATTATGATAACTATAATAAGGACACATACGGTAATAAATAAAAAGATTAATGCTCATTTCCATACATTGCATTGGCAAATTATAATTTTCGTGTAAGTTTTAATAGAAATTGTTGTTGTGAAATTTACATATATTAAATATTGTTATTTTACCGACGGCAGTAGCTGCGTGGTAACTTCCAACTTGGGCGGGATTTCGAATGTCAAGCATGAACGGGTGCGGTTAGCGCTCGGATGGGTGGCTGTTCGGGATTCTTGCTTACAAGGGGACCTTCAGGTCACCTAATTTTTGTTTTGGTCAATACTCTCCTCAGTGATAGAAACCTACTAGAGGTTTTCTGAGAAAAATCAGGAAGGCGCATTTTTAGACCATTTTCGAGAAAAATGCATTTGGAGAGTTGTGAGCGGATGGTCGTTGAGCTAGCATAAATGTATTTTCAAACACTTGGTAGCTCACCTGGTAAGGCGTTTGCCTGATAGTCGCAAGGTTGTACGCTCGATTTTTGCTACCTGTACTTTTTTTTTTGAATGCAAAACTGTTTATTCATTCATTTGATAATAATTTTTAGTACAATTATAATTTTGAATGATCGTTCAATAATCTTTCTAATAAAGAGTCTGTTTCAACAAATTTTTATCTCTCGTTTGGAGAGTTGTATATTTTCTTATAAATTATTTAATTATTCGTAGTATTTATATTTATAATCGAAATTGGAAACTGAGTGTTTCAAACGGAAATTGCGATACCACGTAATCCTGATTATACATATGTATAATAATTATGCAGAATAAATGTTAATGTAGGTTAATAAATGTTTAGAAAATATTTGACTATTATTCCTGCGTTTTATTTTTGGTATTTTGTATAAATCATTTTGATTTCGTGCAATTTTCATTCGAACCACCTATTTCCTAATTCAAATAAAAAATATAAATACTACAAAGAATTATATAATTAATAATTTAAAAGAAAATGCACAACTTTCTAAACGAGAGATAATGAATTGTTGGAACAGACTTTTCATTCAAAAAATCATTAAACAATCATTCAAAATTATGCAGGCAGCGAGAATCGAGCGCGCAACCTTGCGACTATCAGTAAAAGCCTTACCGGATGAGCTGCCAAGTGCTTGAAAATACATATACGCTATCTCAAAGAACATCTTCTCGCAACTCTTCGAATGCATTTTTCTCGAAAATGGTCCGAAATCGCGCCTTCCTGATTTTTCTCAGAAAACCTCTAGTAGGTTTCTATAACTGAGGAGAGTATCGGCCAAAACAAAAATTAGGTGACCTGAAGGTCACCTTGTTAGTCGTGTTTCCACCATGTTTAATTACTATCGAGCAGGAGATTTGACGCCGAGGATCGGTGTAGACATTCGATGCTTTCGAATGCCTACATCTAAACTTGTCTGTCGATTATCGACTGCGCTCAGGAGTTTTGGTGTTCTGCAGTTTTCCTCTCCACTGACCATAAGTTCAGGCGAATGCGAGCGTTTAAAATAAAAAATCCAGCTGCAGACGGTAGGGGTTTCAGAGATTAAAAATCCCACAGGATTAAGTACGTCAGGCATTGCTTGGAGGCTTATTATGAGAGTTGGGGTTATTGGGGATTTCGGGAAGGGATTCGAGTTGAAGGGTTCAATGTCTGACGATCTCCTGTGGGAGGGGGGAATATAGATATGTAAAAACCTGAAAAGGGTTTACATGGAGTGATAAATCTCTATATCGTTATTTATGAAATTTTCTGGTCAAACATTTTCAAATTTTACAATTTTTTTGTAATTTTTTTAGAAGAATATTTTGCTTCGGAATTTGGAAAAAAATTATATTCTTTTACAGAAATTTTTGGATTATTTTACAGATTTTTTTGGACTCAATTATCGATAAACACGCCGAATGTAGAAAATTTTATTATGTCTTTTTGCAAATCATACTTTCCACTTGAGTGCTGACATATCTATAAATATGTACAAAAATAAGATTTCGATTTACGAAAGAATTTTTTATTTTTCATTCTTTTACTTTTTCGTCATGGTGAGGTGAAAATAATCTGTTAACTGGCAAAATTTTACGAATATTAAGTATCTTGTAAAATTTTTCATACGTTTTCGATTAAAATTTTTCATTGATAATCGGAACTGATTTTTACGCATGTCTGAAATTTTTGAATTGTATATATTTGAACTTGCAAATTACATTATTAGTTCAATAAATTTTGGTGAAATTTTTGGTAAATTTGAATGACTCATCATCTTTCAGTGAAATTTTTCCAACGTTTTTATTATGTTTTTTCCAAATTATTGCATATGATTATCAATGATCATACCGTAAAGCAAGCAATTAAAAATTGAAAATATACCTTTTTGGAAACTCTTATTTTTGTTTCACTGTACATGGAAAATATTCAAAAAATATATAAAAATCATACAGTTTCGAAAAATTTCAACACTTATTTTACTTCTCCAACTATCCATTATGTGCTTCAAATTTTTTTGGTACAGTCATCAATAATTATTATACATCGATAATTGAAAAAGTGGAATATATAAGTTTCTGCATATTTCAAATTGCGTGGAGTAAATACAATAAAAAAGAGAAGAGAGTTCTTCAGAGAAAAAGAGATAAAGAAAAATGAAATATAGTCTATTGGAAACTGGAGAGAAGAGATAGAGGAAGGCAAGTAATGAATAGATTAGGTAGGATAAGAAAATTATTTTGCGGGGAATCGTATGAGGTATTAGGTAGATGTATCGACCGAATAACTGAAACAAGAATGAAAAGAGAAAGTGTAGAGCAAGGTAGAGGAGACATGGGAGCTTGTGTGGGATACTAATGTGAAAAAACAAGAAAAAGAAGGATATTAGGAGAATAGAATGAAAATTATAGCGATACAAGGACTTGGAGCAGAATGGATAAGAGAGGAAGAGAAAGCCACAGATATTGAGTAAATCACATCAGAAGGTAAATAAGAAAAAGGGAATGGTCAAATCAATAGGAAGTACGAAAAAGAGTCCGTGGAAACTCGAGGAAGAACTGAGACAGGGAGAGGGAGAGGAGATACCAAAAAAGTGTTTCTGAGACATGGAAAGAAGTGCGAAGACGGTGGAAAAGAAACAAAAAAGATCTTGTTTAGATATCAGGAGATAAGTGGAGGATCAAATACAGACAATGAAAAACTATCAGGAAGAGGTTAAGGAATGCAATTCGTGGATGGATGAGGGAAGATGAGGATATTATTGTTAAAAAAATTGTATAAGGTAATTAAAGAAGAAGAATTTTCGATACATCTGGAACAATGATTAGGGTAGATGATGAAGAGGAATAGCTTGATATAGGCCGGTAAAATAAGTTAGACAGGTGACGTTCTTAGTAAAAAATACAAAGAGGAAAAAGCAGAGTATATGGATAGGTAGATGAGACATGAAAGCATTTCTGTAGGAACCGGATGAAAGGAAATAAGGAGATCAGAAGATATTAGAATGATGAAAAGAAAATTTCAGGGATAGAAGGACAAAAAAGGAGAATGAATGAGTGACTTGAAGAAAACTACAGAAGTTGAAGATGGTAGACGTCAAAAGAGAGATTGGAAAAATCAAATTGATAATTTATTACTAAGGACGCAAGAGAGTTTGTGGAAACTTGAATTAGAATGAAGCCAGAAGAAGGGAGGGTGGTAAGCGATATAGTGTTTTGAGGAGATAGATAAAAAAGCTGAGAGAGACTTATCGCTGACGAATTAGAGAAAAGAGAGGATGGATTTTTTCACAGATCAAGACAAAAAAATATATATATATATAGACTATGTGGAATTATTGAGAATTAATGAATTCAAGCAAGTAATATATAGATAAATGAGAATAGATCAATTGTGGTACAAGTATTTGTGTGAGAAAATCAAGGAAGAAGTATTGACAACGAGTCTAAAACACGCATGGATGAAGAGAAAAGAGAAGAATATATAGATGAATGCTAAAGAATAAAGTTTGAGAAGCAATGTTCTTCAAGGAGGATAAGAAGGGTAAATGAGGAGTATGGGAATAGATAGAGGAGACATAGGAGAATCTACAAGATGGCTGTACAAGAGAAAGATGAAAAACTGGATCGGATTGCGAGAAAAAGTTCAAACAGTTTGAGGAAAAAGGTACTGCGAGATGAAGAGATGAAAGAAGGAATGTTGGGCATAAGTAGGAGAAGAGGAGGTATTCGGTTTCCAAGCTTCAAACATGCATTTTTTCCAATTATGTAGAGTAGGAAATAATCATTTGAACCAGCAGCTGCTTAAGCTTCTTTTCCTGGGTTCTTCTCCGAATTTCGCAGATATCGCATATCTCCCCTTTCCATAATTCCGACGTAATATTGCGGCTGTATGCGAAGATAGGTCGACGAAAACACAAATACCAAGAGCAGGAGAGCGATCCAAGATCTAAGAGAAACAGAGTGAAACTTTCATTAAAATATTGTAATCAAGCTGACAACTTCTTCCAGGTCATGACATAAAATTGGTAAGAATGAGAAAAATTTCATCCACTTTTCACTTTTTTCCTCCTTCAATAACGACTTCTGATAATTCTCCAAATAAAACAGAAATGTATCGTAGACTTCAATAGAAGAAGATCCATTGATGAGGCAAGGATGATTTTTCAATTCTTGCACCTCTCCCCACTTAAGAAACTATAAGATTTCGGACTCTTCTTCTCTCGACCGGCCTTTTTCCAAAGGATTTCGAATCAAAATACGCAATATATCAAGCAAATTTCAATTCTCCTGCTTCGAAAAAGATTTAAGTGATTAGAAGTTTCTCGGATATTTCAGAAACATTTATAGTATTCCAATCAGCTGATATTTTAATTCTTATTAGGAAAAAATATTCAGATTTCAAAACATTTGAGAGAATTTCAAGAAGTACCGGCACATTCCGAAGATTTCAGAGAAATTTTGAAAGATTTAGGAAATGAATAATTATTTACGCAGATCGAAAATGACCTACACATGATTTGAAGGGACTTCGGGGGATCTCAAATTATTTCAGAAAGAGAAGCAGGTGGATTTAGGCAGATAAGAATTAGATTTTAATTACTTGAATGGATTTGGAAAAGCTTTGTAAGATTTTTTGAAATGTAACGGGATATCTCAATAATTACAGAGATTTAGGTGTCTTGGAGAATAACGATAAATCATAACGGATTTCGAAAGATAAAGAGCAGTTAGAACTTGCTGTAACGTACGTGAACTAGTTTAATTTTTTCTGAGGTCAGGGGCCCCTCAGTCACCTGGGGCCTGAGGCACTAGCCCCTCCGTGCCCTCTGAATATTCCAGCGCTGCTTCTATTCTTTCCGAATTGGTATAAGAGAACTTTCAAAGCCGTCATTACGAATCCGAAGTCAAGAATGTAGAAAAATATAATATCATTATTTAAAGACATTTTTCAATATTGTAGTATTTATTATTGAGAAGGATTTAAATTAGGCAACTTTCTGACCAAAAAATTATGTGTTTATCTTCACAAAATCGACATAAAGTTACATGTTTATGCCTCGTCATCTCTTTCAGCGTCTGTTAGACAATCGCTTGACTCAACCGGTGGATAGGTAAAGCTTTCGTAATTTATTTCAAGACTTGGCGGATTAAGAATTCAACTGCTTCTGATAATAATGATTGAAATTATTCCGCACGAGATCTTCACGGAACCTCTGAAAAAACTTGTTAAAAGATTCTCGAGCCCCTCGCTCCAAGGGTCATTTGAGTGGCAAATGCTAATTCTTCTTCAATTGATTGCGTCCACAGCTCTTCAGTCTTCCTCGGTTTTGATTGATCAATTGATGCTTCAAATATTGAAAAAGGCTGACCTTTTATTGACGACGAGCCAGGACCTGCTGAATTCGCATTGATGTCTTAAAATAAAACAAACACACTCAACCGCACGGAGAGGGGAATGAAGCGTCTGCACGCTCCGCACTGAATCGGTCTTCTGCTCTGCTGCGTTGTCGACTGAATGCCCGTTTTCTCAGCGTATGGCGCTGCTAGTAAACTCGTGTAGGCACCCTGAAGTTATATTCTACATAACGAGTTTCGACTCTACTGTACATTCTATGGTTCATGGCGGCGCATAGAGTTCCTACTCATGTGAACGTCCTATAATCCGTAGCGCGAGACTTCGTCGCCGCTCGATGGCAGGCTTTACCCCCACGATGGTCAGGCTTCTAATCAGTTGGCAGTCGGCAGTGCCAGTGTACACACGACTCTGGAGTACCTTCGTACTCTGTTAATTATATCTATATTCTGGGTATTATGTATACTCTCATTTACGGTGCTGAAGTGTGTCTACAACCTGACGAATGAAGTAAGAAAGCGGGAGTAGTCCAAAGATGAGCGAAAATAAGTGAATAGGACTCGCAAGCCCATACTCGTTCGCTCACGCGCTCGAATGATCGGCGGATAGTCCGCCCCATTCCGAGCGAGACGACAGTTGAAAAACGGTCCAAGAGCTCGGCGGATTATCCGCCGGAAGATTTTTTCAAGCATTCAGACAACACTAGCGCCGCCTCGCTGCTCAAATAAGCATTCAGGCGCGCACGCATCAGAGCAGATGAACGACTCAGTGCGGAGCGCGCAGACGTATCATTTCCCTTTCCGTGCACGCAGCACGATTTTCGAAAAATCTAATTTCAATCCTCCTTGCTTGCTGCGATTTTTTTTCATACAACAATTTGTCTCAAGTATGCTCCATATTCTCTGATAATATAAAATTATTTTGAAACTTTGTGGACAAATTTTCCTCCATTTTTCTTTGACCATATAAAACTTCGATTCAAATCGTCTTTTACTAGGAGAAAAATCTCTTTTCTCTATCAACCGATTGCTTTGGGATTCTATTAAGTAATATTTGACATTTTTAACACTATGGGTAGTGGAACCTATGTAAACATAATCCGGCCAAATAATTTTTTTTCTTAAAACACTACTCTTTTCTTGAGGATTTCGAATGTGCGCCTGAGAATGAAAACATTTAATACTTGGCTATTTTTAATACATGTATTATAAAAGGCCCAAGATCGTATTTAACTCTTTCATTATTATAACTTCAAATGTTATGTTGGGCCTTTTGATATATGTGAAGCTTAAAATCTAAAAATACAAAATTTTCCTGTTTTGGGACACCCTATAGTAATAGGGCGTCCCAAAATAAGAAAAATTTTGTATTTTTTGGCGTCAATTTGAATACAACGGTCAGTTTTCTGGTCCGCAGCCAACACAACTTTCTTGCACGAGGGCTACTTGTTAACTAATATATCTAAGCGGATATAAGTGTTGGGGATCCCTCATGAGCGGAACTTGACCTTCCGGACATTTATTCGAGGGACCCTCTACCTGAAATTTCAAGAATCAAATATCAATTTTTGGACTTTTGGACAATTTTTCAGGATTCCGTCCCACTTTGCGTTTTCTTGGAATAACCAATGACTTGGAAGAAATTCAGAGGTTTAGAATATTCCTGGAGAAGAAACAGTGTTTCAGATATCTCTGAAAACGTTTGCT
Source organism: Neuroterus valhalla (assembly GCA_011762715.2). Lineage (NCBI taxonomy): Eukaryota > Metazoa > Arthropoda > Insecta > Hymenoptera > Cynipidae > Neuroterus > Neuroterus valhalla. The sequence continues at coordinate 30,168 of WSXT02208398.1, forward strand.
TAGTGAACTGGGAGAGAGTGATGATACACGTTGACAAACGTGTATCACTACATTCATATGTGTGAGATTGAATCCCGGATCCCGATCATTGCGCCCGCCTCATTGTAGGACGGCGAAACCTACGGAACTGTTACTGGCGCACTAAATGAACTGCCACCCGCCGTGTTGTAAGTACTGTGGTAACATTCTAAAAACAAAGTTGGTGCAGGACAATAATGATAAAAAATTTTCTACTGTAGCCAACCTGTATCTGTTTCTGGTGTATCTCCTGCTCCTTTTTTCAGTCCCTACATGATGATGAATGAATGGACATCTGCTCCCAGCAGAATTTCAACTGAATTAGTTCCACTCGAGTGATCATCAGCCAGAACCAAATTTCGCACGAGAGTCCATTGAGAATTGAGTTTAGCTTCGGCTACCTGATGGTCTACAGCTTCTTGGGCTATGAGAGCATGAGCTCTGAAACTGATGTGGGATTATTCCGTGATGGTCCTGTTATGGAAATCCACTCCAATAGATGCGAATGATGAACATCACCAGGGTAGGATGACGAGACACATGTTTCTTGCCGAGGCAGTTAGAGTTTCTCCGACAAGGCCTCTGAGATGATAAAAACTTGTGAGCACGGGTCAATCAATACTTAGACTTTATATTTCTGTCCAGTCGATGACGGAATGTAGACTAAAGCTATGCCAAAATTTGTCGTCGATAATGAGCCTGATTGCGGTTTTGTCATGTGTGTAGTGAAGGCAGCATTGTAATTGAAAATGGAAGGCGTTGCGTTCGCACTGTACACTGCAGGAGATTGTTGTTGAGATGAAACATGAAGTAACGAGTGATGCTACTTGAAAACTCACGGCACAGTTCTCAGATGGACAAACAGAAATACGATGTAAGCCTGAACAGTTGAAGCAAAACTGCACCGATTTGATGGAAAACCCGTCGTTATCCTGGAGACTTCTTCTTAAATGTCTGACACTTGAATAAGAAGAGTAGTCCCGGAAAGAAAGAATGAAGCTTGGGTTTTGTCAGTGTCAACATTATGAGACTCGAACGTTGCAGATTTGTCTGTTTTCAAAGAATGAGAACCCTTAAAGTGTTTAAACGGTAAAGCTACCTCGAAAGCTTCCAAATTCCTGATCCTGACGATAAGGAACGTTCTGAGTGTTCCAGAGGTTAGTGGCGTCTTTGAGCCTTCGAAGCTAGTGTCCATGTATCAGCATGGTAGTACAGACGATCCTGACAGTAGGATGAACAAGATCATAACACTGGTCAACTGCACGCTTTGATGTATTCAAAGCAGCGACAGCATAATAGGTTCCTGAGGTAACCCTCGTTAGTTCCGCAGTGGATTGCCAAAACATTTTTGTAAGAGAAGAAAGACTAGATGTGTAAGACGTAACAAGAACACGTACATTTAACACTTCTCAGTGATTTCCAAGGACAATAAAAGTTATCACCAGTCGGTGGAATATTCTTCAATAAAAGCTCAGCCTCGCCTCCCAAACTCGTCTTAAGATGATGGAGTTTCTGAACACTGGTAATGTGTCCACCGTCGGTGGAGAGTGACTGGAAAAGATCTCTGAAGTATTCTCAGTCGGTTTCCTTACCAGAAAACTTCGGATGATCTATCTGTGGGGTTAATGGCTTTGATATAACTGTAGCTGAAGAACTTGACAATTCACATGAATCAAGCTTATGCTCAAGAGCAAAGTTGTAAGCTCAATCTTCTGTACTGTGTATGTTTCAGCTGAAGATTCGGACAAGTCTTTTGCGAAGTACATAATGCTTGTGTGCTTTTCTGTTTGCAACTCGATGCAAGCGTACATCAATCAAACAGGTCTAATTCGATGATGTGTACATTCTATTAAAGAAATGTATAGCTCCAGTAAGGAAAATCTAGAGTGGATTTTGCGATAACATATTGATCTTGCTCTACTCTAATATACTCTAAAAAATTCTTAATGGTCACTGCTTCTTTTTTCCCCTCACTTTTTTTTGAAAGATAAACTATTACTCGACGGAAATCATAAGGGTTACTACCTGGAGCATCCTAACCTTAGAGATAGATGTACGAAATTCAATAAAGTTGGGTGCCAGATCTTTCTTAAGTCCGGACATAAATAAACCCGGACTCTTTCTAAATTTCCAATGTTCAATAATGTCCAATGCTCGATTATTTTGTGTCATAGACGGGTTGGAAGTTTCAATAAACATTCTTGAATTGTTTGACAACAATGTACGGGGAGTAGCGAGTACTCAACTATTTAAGGGAATAAGGGTCTTAAGAGAACATTCTAAAAATGGGATCTCAGCAATTAATTAAGGGTCCAAAATGATATTCAGGAACAGTAATTTTATCAGGGGCGTCGGAGCCGTGTGAGCTTGAGCTCACACATTAAAATTTCAACTACTTACAATTTTTTAATTCTAAGCTTTTTTTGCATTTGAAATTCATATATATATATATATATTCATTTTCTATTTAGTGAGCCCATTCATGAAAATATTCGTTCCGATGCGCCTGGTAATAATCATAGGTAAGGATAGCAACCATGGAATGTAAACAATGGAGTTGAACAAGAAATCGGGTTTCTCAATAATGCTCAATAACAAGGGTCTCAAGGGGACTTGGCAACAAAGAAGAATCAGATTTGGTGTGTGACTAAAAATAAGCAAGTGGGACCCAAGTAATTAGATTCAACAAGTTGTTACATATTCAATGAATTTCCATGAACAAAATAATCACAAAGTTCATGAGGCGTCGATACAAATCGGATGTGAATATTCAGCATGTTGATAAGACACTAATCGTGAGGAATTTCGTTACTTAGAACTACAATGGAATTTCAGGTCTTTCTTTTCTAACGGAAATTTGACAAACTACTTTATCCATTGTGGACCTCATTGGCCAACAACAACTAAGAAGACACGAAACTCAAAAATAAACTCAAGGCTTCCATTGTAGGCTTTCTTGGTCAACGACAGTGATGAAGACGAGGAACTCGAGAAATCACAAAAAGGGTAACTCCAAAAAGAGGATGCAAAACCTGCTGAATTAGGCACTTCAAAGTCCGTACTTAATCCAAGCGCGAGTCACGGTTATACGACTCTCTTGCAGGGCGCCTTGACGACTCTGGATTGGCGCTGACTCACTCGGCTCACTGGACACGCTGAGAGCGCTCCAAAAAAGTGGGGAGGACCCTCCAGGTTTGTGCTTCGTCCCGTTAATTTCTTGTGT
>WSXT02208399.1:0-17996 GCA_011762715.2 Neuroterus valhalla
CGTAGGCCGAACCGACAGGGTTTATCGGTTGGTCTTTGTCACGACCCTTTAAACTTAAAAATGATCACTTTATGTATGTTCTTCATTTTCTAGAGTCGTGGATATGTATGTCCTTTGGAATTGACCTCAGTTTTCGGCGTGTTCTGAAATAGAGTGGACCTCTTTTCTATTAACGTTAAAATTTTTTTTCCCAAAATTCTTAATTAATTATCTGTGTAATCCGATCTCTCGATTATAGAATTATACGAATTTCAGTCTAAACAATTAAAATTCACAACCTTTTTCTTTTTTTTTTTTGTTTTTTTTTTGGTTAAGTTATAAGTGACTTGTGCTTGTGATTTTACTCACGAACAAAGAAGCCTGGTTCCTGTTGTTCCAAAAACAATTTTGTGTTTTGAAACTGTGATTGTGAATATTGTGCTGTGTGATTCCTCACAAACTATAAGCCTCACATCACCCTCACCTCCAACGACGCAGGAACTAATCAAACTTAGGAATGAAAAGGGAAAAACAGAGGATTGTGGACGAACAACTCGAACCACATTATCGATAAGTTAACACAAGATAATTTCCTTTTTCCAACAACATTTTGAATTAAAATTGTAACTCTAATGAGATAATTTGGTTAAAAATAGGGCTTCCATCCGTGGCCGAAATGTTTGCCAAAATTTTGAGTATTTATATTTTAACTTTAATGAGATAATTTGCGAGAAAAGAGAACCCCCATCCGTGGCTGAAAATTTCACAAAAACTCGATCCATTCATAGATACACGCATGTAATTACAAAAAAACTTAGACCCGAATGCCAATTTAAAAAACTTCATTCTTAAAAAATTTTCGTTTGGAATCTCGGGTGACGTCAGACTCTAAACTATACTCATGGAAAGGCATTATCTTGGAAAATATGTCTTCTCATGACTCAGCAGGTTGCAAAACATCTACATTTGATTGAAACTGGAAATTTCCGGAAATGAAGCTGATATCTTGCATAATAAATTATGAGAACGTGAAAAACTCGTCAAGCCTCAGCGGCGATAACGTTGTATCAACAGAAATCTGTTTGGCTAAAATCTCTTTGACTAAGATCTGTTTGGCTAAAACCTTTGTTCTAATTGCGAAAATATACTGGTATCCTTTTTCATTTGATGAAGAACAAAAAAATAATGTAATGTTCTTCTAGAAATTTTGTTTCGTTTTTGAAGGGACGGGAACCCTTGAAAAATCTGCGCATTGCTATTTCATCAATCGAATTATTTCGATGCTTAAACATTAACTGGATATGTCAACAATGCATTCTCGAAAGTTCTTTGAAGAAACATGGTCTAGTGGACGACTTAATTTTATTTCCTCAACATTATTGTTCACAGAAGAGAGAAATAATTTTTGGACTCATAATAGAGTTATTGGACTATCCCAATTCAGTTCATAAAATACAAAACAAATGTCATCAATAAATAACAATGTAGATTATAAATCAGGGAAACAATCAGAATCTATAATTCTGATAGGTTTATAGGAAAGAAAAACATTTCACAATAGAGTAAAAACAAAAAATACAATTTACAAACTTCCTCCTGTTTGACGACAAAGATAAATAGAAGTTGTTTTCAGATTAATAGAGTCTAACTCAAATTTGTTTTTGTGGATGATGTAACTGCATCCAAGCGAAATGCAATTGAAACTGATCATGATTTTAATTCTTACTTTTCAAAAATTCTAATGGTGAGGATTCCAATCTGGAATCAATTTTTACCGATCATCTCTAATCTACGCGATATTGGCAACTCAATTTTTCTAAGGAAAGTCTTATTCTTAGTAACGGATGTACTTAATGAAATAGGGTCAAAAAGGGCCAACTCGGGAGACTTTTTCTGAGTTTTCTTGTTCTATTTGTTTTTTGGGTCACTGATCACGATCCTCGTGTCCATGTACACCCATCACGTTCGGGTGCAGGTCAAACGATGGTCAAACCCCTCAATCCACGAAAAACAATTTTTTTGACTCCGGATTCTGTAAGTAAGAAAGATTTTACGTCCAGACATGGTTTGACCTTCTTATTGAAATGACCTCTGGAAGTCATTTAGTGGTCATCTGAAAGTCGAATTCTCTGTTGAATCATCCACCTCGTACATCGACTACGACTGGGTCTCCAACCCACGTATCATTGTGTTTCTTGGGTCGCTGATCACGATCCATGTGCCCATGTGACCTCAGCACAACTGGGTCAAAGTTGACTCAAGGTCGAACTTTCTTATTCGAATGATAGAATTCCTTCGACCTAAAATTAGAGATTACCTCTTACTCGAAGTGAGCTCTAGTAGCCATTTAGAATTCATCTGCCGTTCAAATGCTTGTTTCAAATTGCTCAGCACATGTCTGAGGAGTGAGATCGTATGTTATTTTTGCTGAAGTTCATGAGAACTAGTCAATCTTTTACAAAAAAGCATTACATAAGAAAGGACTGGCCACTCAGGCAAAGATTGATGCCGGGATCTATGAACATTGTTATAGAAAGCCTCTTTCCTTGTAATGAGTTTATCCTCCCACTCTTACATATCAAACTTAACATATTCAAACAACTTGTGGAAGCAATGAAGGTATTGGGCAGAGATGCTTTCATATTTATCAATTTAACCTTGGCCCAGACGTCCTATGCTCACATAAACACCGGGCTCGTGATCAGCGACTCAAAAACCCCAATAATACGTAGTCTAGAAACCTAGTCCTAGCCGGAACACCAGCTGGATAATTCGAAAGGGCATTTGACTTTCAGATGACCTCCAAATGAGTTCCAGAGGTCATTTCCACTAAAAGGTCAAAGTGTGTCTGGATGTGAAATTTTCCTTAATGTCAGAATCCGGAGTCAAAAAAATGATTTTGCGTCAATTGACGGGTTCGATCTTCGATTGAACTTGACCTGGACGTGATAGGGTCACTTGGATGTTGAATCTTCCGATTGCCTATAATGTTCTTAAGAGATTCGACGGTCACATAGATCTTTACTAAAACCCTGAAGAAACACAGAAAAAAAAGTTCTTCTAGAAGACTTCATGAAAGAAGCGTCGATCTAGTATGTTTTGATCATACAAGATAATATTCAATAACTAATCAACTATTGTATCAATGTTTGAGTTACCTTGATTCATCTCCAAATTTGGGCAATACCTTCTTGGAATTATTCTCCATGTTCGTCACTGACAGTTTCTAGATGATTAGGAAATGAGTCTAAATGATAATTTAGGAAATGAATTGTGAGGGACATGTGTACAATCCTCTTTTTGAAATCGTTAGGTATAATATCTATGGATCGCCTTATGTGAATAAATTTCTTAAAGCCGAAGAAATTTCGTTTCACATTCTTAAATGAAGATTGAGTTTCTCTTTCAGGGTCAGTGAGACAATTGTTGATCTCGTTGTCTTCATGATTCCTTGAATTTGTTGTTCTCCAAACACAATTTCTTACATCTTCGCTTCATTCAACCTGGACAATGTTTTCTTCAGAAACAGGAATCCATATCCACATTTGTTTACTGCCTTCACAAAGTTGTTTACTTTCCTTAGAATTACATGCAGGGGGGGGGGGGCAATATAATTTGAATAGGCTCAACAAGAGGTTCTTGGGCTACATTCATTTTGCCTGGCTGTTATGTTTTTTTCATGTCCAAACTTTTTTAACCTTATGCTCATATTTGGTACGACGGTTTCAGTAACAGAAGACATTGCAATCCAGGTAACACTCCAATGACTTCGCGGTCACCGTTCTTGTGCTGTTGTGGGGAAGTTTAATTTTCAATTTCTCGATTTTCAATTTCTATGGCCGACACCATAAATATTTGAGTTATAGAACTCAACTGCTTTATATCCGACGTGTGTATACGAGCACATTGTAAAATTTTCCATCATTCCTCGAACTCTGCACTAACTAAACGTTTTTTTGTACCATGGACCTGCAATCACCAATGATTAGAATATCAGAAATCAAATTCCTTCGACAGACTGTGAGTGCTGTTTCATATTTGCAGTTCTATAATTTAATGATGGAACTATGAAAAGGATTAGTAGAATATGCAAATGAAAAAAAAATCGAAGACATCCAGGCATGTTGAACCTCTTTTCTATAGCATCTGCAAAGGCAATGCATCGTGACATCGAAAGTTACCATGATGCAGACTTTCCTTATCCAAAAATTTCGACTCTAAGCTTCATCAGAATTCCAAAGGGCCTCACGAACTGTTCCTACCCATGATCTTCCTTGTCGAAAGCAATGCTAGTTACTGGATAATCATCCCGGTGCATTACCACTTTTGATTGATTACACAGTCACACAAAAAAAATTTGATTTTCGAATCTAGAGGCCAGACCCTCAAAATGAGATTATTTCGTAAACCTGATGATTCAGCGACCCCAAAAACATAAAATCAACATGGTCTGACCTCTAGATCCGGAAATTGATTTTTTTTTGTGTGACTGTGTTGTTATTATTGTTCCTCTTACTTTCTTTGATCTGAAACTGGGATGGGAGAGGTTTTGTGGTAGATTTCAATTAGGAAAGAAAACGACACTTGTGATTTTACTTGTGATTTAAAAAAGAATTATTTTCTTCCCATCTGAGACTGGAAATGGGAAATCATCAGTGGCATATGTTATATATGATGTGATTGCTAGAGTAGCAAATATTTTGGAGAGGGAAAATTGTAAATTGAAGACTCTTGTAAGTGTATTACATTTTTTCATATCATTTTCTCATTTTGTAACTGTAGCTTAAATGGAAACAAAAATCAAAGAATTCATGTTTTCACTAATAAAGACTTTAGACTCTCAGTTATCACTTTCATTCAATATCTCCATTTGTTCCTATTTAGAATCGAAAGAGACGGAAGAAATTTCTAGATATGTTGGTGGAAGGAAAAATTAAAGAATGAGAGCTCTTCTCTCTCTAGTCAGAACAAGGAAGGTGTAGCTAGCTAGCAGCTGGAAAAAGTTTCTGACTTTTGTATCGTCACTGATCAGTTTGTACACAGGAGGAGACCTTACTGCTTTTCTGATGTTAGGAACACTGTAGTGATCCGGGTTGGTACTAACTCCAAGTTCCTATTGCATAATCATAGAAGAGGCGATGGTTTCTTCTGAGTGTCGAGTGGTTCGGACACAATCATCAGCTGTTATCTCTCATCAAATAAGGAAATGTGAACTCCTGCTCCAGCCTTGATGGAAACGTTATCATAGCTTGGAATATTAATGCTAAATCCTGAAAATGGTGTATGACGTCAACTGATTTGAGGGGTCCAGAGGTGACGAACATGGCTAACAGATTGGACCTAACCATTTTGAGCTCAAGGACCCCCGCTTTCTCTAGATCAGGTGCTGAGTGTTTGTCGGGAAGCCAAAACGGGTTATGAAGTATCAGAAGGCGTCGGTGTAATGCTGGACGCAGGGTATGGCTGTGCTGAGAAGTAAATGCTTTGAACTGAAGCGCTAGGTACCCAGATCTCGTGAGAGAAGGATAAATACAACTCAGGCCAACGGGGATCATATAAACGCCAAGAAAGCGGCAAATCGAGCTATCAGTTGAAGCAAGCAGTTTGAGTATTTATCGTAAAGGAGCCACCGCCTGAAGCGATCTCTCGTTTTCCTAAAGGGGAACTGTGTTAAGCAGCTTCGAAGATATCCTGTGGTAAGGCGCTGGACCCTGATGGTATTCCGTCAGAGTTGAACAAGTGGATAGCAAGTTAGTTTCCTTCATTGCTACTCAAGTTGTTAAACTGCTGCTCCTCAGCTGGAGTTTTATGTTCAAGTTGGAAAAAGCTGAAGCTTGTTATGATAGACAAGGGTAATGGTGTCCTTATCAGGGCATCCTCATACAGACTTCTCTGTATGCTTTATGTCACTGGGAAACTCTTAGAGATCCAACTGCGGGCCAGGTTGAGGACATTAATACAGGCGGCGGAATGATTAGTTGATTAGCACGGCTTTCGACAAGGCACATTAATTGTAGGAGCGGTTCGTGAGGCTCTTCGGGAATCTGATAAAGCTTGGATTCGATATTATTGGACAAGGGACGTCTGCATTATAATAACTGTGGATGCCAAGATGAATTGACATTTTTGATCCTATGGACTAGAGGCTCCAGATGCATGGATGTCTGCAACGTGATATCAGCGATTACCTCAATGATAGGCATCTAACCACCGAAACAACTAATGGAACGCACTGCGTCAAACTCACGTCGGGAGTTGATCAGGGTTCAGTTCTTGGACCAGACATTTGGAACGAAGTTAATGAATAGGTGTTCTTAATGGACCTCCCTGATGAAGTTAAACTGATCGGGTTTGCCGATGACTTGGTAGCAATGATCGAAGCCATGACAGAAGTAAGAACATTGGTAGCCATTATCTCAAGGGAGGTTGAGAATTGGCTTCATGAACATGGTTTGCAACTTGCTTGAAAGTAGACAGAAGACATAGTTGTAATAAAACAGAGGCGCTCCAGGAAGCCGTGCAAAGTGAATATCGGTGGGCACAGCATTAAAGCCGTGAGTGTGCTGAAGTACCTGATCATAGCAGGAAAGTACTCATCCGAGGCAAAAGAATTTACGTGGTGAGGAAGCAAAATGCAGATGGCAGCATTGCTGCTAGTGGAAGGACTCCAACTTTCTAGCAGCGGGAAGAGCAAAGGAAAACGGATTCATGGGGTAAAAGGACCATGAGCATGGTAGGAGATCTGAAGCTGCAGATCGACAGGAAGCATGGAGAGGGTAATTTTTTGCTTATCCAGTTTTTCTCTGATCACGGTCACTTGAACGCCAACATTCGTTGTGGGAGAAAGAAAGTGAGTCCCTTTTCTGACTACTGCCCAAACAAGATCGTCAACGTTGAACATACTTTCTTCGACTGCAATATAGGGGCAACTGGGAAGAGAAAGCTGGAAATAACACCAGATGACATCGTAGGGCTGATAGTACGTTGAGAATATACTGAGACGGAAGAAAAGGAAGCAAATGCTGAGAGAGAGAGAGAGGAGGGGGGGAGAGAGAGATAGAGCGAGAGGGGAGGGAGAGAGAGAGGGGGGGAGGGGGTCTTTATTTTCTGCAACATGTGCAAGGCCGACGAGTTCAAAAGTATTTAGGATACTGATTATCCCGTGGTAATATATCATGTGATGAATTATTATAATGGCTTTGCGGAACTCTCTACATAGGGTGTTCACTAAAACGATCAATCAGCGACCCGTTTCGAAGCGATCTTTCAAAGGACGAGTATGTCGTTTGAAACAGGAACATACTGGATTTACTATTGCTGTGTATTATACCTACTTCCTCTTCCTACGCATCCTTTGCTCGAAATCCCCCATTTTCATTCCATTTTCAAATCTCTCCATATCGATTCCTTGTTTTCCAGTCGTACAACGAGTTTGAAACCAAACGAGTTATGCTTAACCTGAAAGGGACTTGGTCTAATTATATGATAAATAATTATATTAGTAATCTTATTAATTATTTTATGCCTACTTATTGCAGAATTGTTTCCTCCACATCATTCATTCTCGAGATTTACCTGTCCTATCCGTCTTTCTATTACTGAATACCAACAAAAGAATGGTGCCTACAGGAACTTACCAGAAGAGGGTTATTTAGTAGCAGTAGAGGGAGAGTACATCATTGGAGCAACTATAGAAAATGAAGAGAAGGAAGAAGAATTATTATTGCATCCATTCGTGGCTGAGGCAGAAGATGAAAGAAAACGCAGAGTTAAGATACACGTAATCACCCGTCTTCAAGAACCAATACCAGAATATGATACATTACAAAACATAGATCCCTTGCAGCTTCGTTTCTTCCATCCATACAATTCAAAGATTAATTTGTATGCTGCCAAGCCAAATAAAACCTCTGGCTTTCTTGGCTTTCTCATTGACCTTGCTCATTCTATAATTGACATATAAATGGGAGGAAAGGTTCCTGCCAAATCGAAGCTTGGCAGAAGCTAGCTAGCTGGCTAGCTTGGCTTGGCTAGCTCGGCTATGGTATGAGAGAAGAAACTCATCGTGGCTAATGTCTCCATCAGCGACGGTTAGGCTTTGCCCAAGTCATCGTCCATCTTCAGTCCAGCGCAGGACCGACCCTGATCCATAATAGTTGGTCAAGCTCTAATGCGATCTTTTTTTTTCATAATCAAGACATTTATACCAACGACGATTCCAATGAATAAATGATTACCATTGAATTATGTTTCTTCATTTCCTTTTCCTTCTCCAATCCTAACACTGTAAACGGCAGTTGAATAATTCGATTCGGGAAATTTATCAAAATTATATGCTACCTGTTGTTACTTTTTGCTACTTTTCTATTGTATGTCACAATTTACAGTTAAAAATGTATCCTTCTATCAAAGATTTATCATCATAGTTGAAACTGCAACACTATAGTCGGTAACATATCCCTTCTAGATTTAATTGGAAATTTCTCTTTTTTTCCAGTTGAGTAGAACGACATACAAGAGATCTTAAGAAGTAGCCAAAAGTCCATTTTCCGTCGGATATGTATACAACTGGGTATATGAGAGTTTTTGAGAAGACCGATTTCAATTTCGACACAAAAAATCAAAAATTGAATTGTTTTTAGTGGTTTCCGTTTCTGAATGCTATGAACAATATTATAGTTCAAATTCAATCAACCTTCATTTTTGCGTCTCTTATCTATGTTCCAGTCTGTTTACACTCTACCTTAGTCTAGAAACTACATTTTCCGAAAAAATCCGGCAAATCATGTTATACTTGCATTTCGCAAAATTGGCTGGTAGCTCCGGTGGATCACCAGAGAGAAGGGTTTACACTAATCGCATTATCAGTTTCCTCGAATACGCAGGTCCCGAAGATGTTGTTACGAAATTTCCAACTAAGGACAAATTTTTTGTAGCAGTAGATGGCTATTTTATGATTGGAGCAGTCTTCGGAAAGTTGAAGTTGTTCCCATTGCTTGATCACATAGAGGGTAGTGGTCCTCAAGTTTAAATAGACATGATTTACGGCCAACATATATGTACTAATACCAGAAGTTCCTAAACAGGAGACGGACAAGGTGAATGATACTTTCTTTAGACCTCAAGATAAAAAAGGAAACATTGTTGCTGCCAAGACCACAGAGGAAAGGAGTCGCATTGTTGGCTTTCTCGTTGATGTTTCCCATGCTCCTCCTTTTAACGTGATGATTTGTTATACAAGATGAGCATTGTTTCCTTGCTTAATTGTGCGTGTTTTGATGAACAAAGTAGGTCTCGAAGTTTGCAAACGTTGCAGCTCGCATCTTCAGGACTGGCCGTAAACTGAAGTTTTTAGGTTGTTATGTTATTATATATGCTCACTCCGAAGCCTGTGATTGGTCGAGGATTCCAGTGTAGAGATAAGTGGAATCTGATTGGCCAATCAGTCGAACCGGGAGACTAGAACTAGATTTGACTAGGGAAGAAAAAACAGCAATCAAAGAACTAAATCGGAACAAAATATCATAGTATTGCCCGCAGATAAAGGCGATGCAACAGTTATTCTGAACAAAGAAGATTGCAACAACAAAATTTCGGACCTGTTAACTGACGACACGTACAGAAAAGTGAAAAAAGCCGACTAAAACAATAGTCGATAAAAGACAACCCTTCTAAAGAACTTCAAACTCAAAAAAGATACAATAGACAAACTAATACCTACTAATGCTATTCCTCCAAGACTTTACGGACTATCAAAAATTCACAAAAACAACATTCCACTCAGACCGATCGTTAGCGCAATTACCTCACCAACCTACAACCTAGCACGGTTCATTACCAAAGAACCGAATCCTCTTAGGGGATATTCTATCACTCATGTTGGAAATTCCTCTGACTTCATCAAAAAGATACAACAGGTTCATATTCAACCTCAGGACATCCTTGTGAGTTTCGACGTAGTATCTCTCTTTACGAAAGTACCAATCCCTGATACAATCAATATTATCAAATCCTTCGCAAACTTTTCCTCTGATCTTGAACCTTTGATAGAACACTGTCAATAATACTTACTTCTCTCTTAATAACCAATTCTACGAACAAATCTCAGGAGCAGCAATGGGATCCCCAATTTCACCTGTAATAGCTAACGTCTTTATGGAACATCTGTAAACTAAAATCTTCAGCCAATCCAAGCTCACACCAGAACTTTGATTCCGTTACGTTGACGTTGCATTTGTAATCTGGAGACATGAAGTTTACAGAAGACCCACTCATACAAACAGATACCTCCACGCTTCCTCCCACCATTATCCATCCCAAAAACAGTCAGTCATTAAATCGCTCGTTTACAGAACTGTCGTCATTACAAATGAATATAATTTACAAAAAGATGAACAAGCCCTACTCCTAAACAATTACACAAAACAACAAATTGATAGAGCAATCAGAAAATACACTAGAAGAAACAAGTCAACACAACCAACTTGGAAAAGAGAGAGGAAAGCCACCACCAACCTACCCTACATCCAAGGTATCACAGAACAAATAGGTAGAATTTTCAACAAACACAACATCCAAACCATAATAAAACCAGCTGCAAGAACAGGGCAACTTCTCAATAATCCGAAAGACAAAAAAGCACCGTTCAGTGATCCAGTAGTATATAAAATCCCGTGCTCCTGTGGCAAATCTATATTGGAGAAACCGGTAGAGCAGTGAGACAACACATAAAGGAACATGAGATCAAAGCCAGGCTGAAACATTTCACGCGATCCGCATTAGCTGGGCATCACATTGAAATAGGACACAGCATTTAATTTGACAAAGCAACCTTCATCGCAAAAACAAACAATATTTTCTCGAGAAGGCATAGAGAAGCAATCAAAATCTCAAAACACCCTGATATTATGAATAAGGAGAATGTATATAATACCAATCCAATTTGGCTTTCCGTTCTCCCGGTGGTACTGATTGACCAATCAGATTTCACTAATCCCAACACTGGAATCCTCAACCAATTAAAGGCATCGTTGTGAGCATATATGATAACACCATAACTCAAAAAACTTTAGTTTTAGACCAGTCTTAAAGATGCCAGCTGCAACGTGCCCGAAACGTCGACAAATTTCTCAGTTTTTTGTACACCATCGAAACCCAAAATACCTTATTTTATCATAATGGATCTTCGTGAAAGCATTAAATCTATAATTAGAGTAGGTCTCAATCAGGGTGGTCAGTGATGGGGTCAGTTTACTTGCCTTGGTCAGCTTCGTGTACACTGTTCAAACGTCTGTTCTGCACTATACTTTCTTCTCAGAGATTACCTGAAACGAAAGATTTAAGTTAATGAGAAAGCTAGGAAATGTTAACTGTGAACAATATTCAGCTGACTGGTGCTTCACGCTTTTCTATTCCCCTTTTTTCCAAACCAATGATCTGTCTTGAGAATATTCTCCACAGCTATGGTGCAAAAAATACCATTGTCAAATCAAAATATATGTTTGTTTTTGAAATACACTTCTTTGTGAAAATTTTTCTGTTATGAGAAGAAAGTGATGGTGGTTCTTATATGAGTCTCGAAGTTTATCGTTCGAATTTCTGACATCCGAGATTGCCATCCAAAAATTGGATGGAAGGATGAACTCACTCCTATTTTCAATATGGAATGAGGGAGTATTACTTTGGTTTAGGATACTACGCCCTGTGTCTGCTAAGTATTTTAATAAGTTTCTCTCTTATTATTTATGCTTGTGCTACCCCAAACTATATAGTGAGAGTTCGAGACACAACTGAACAGGAGAGGAATTTCATTTTCCTAGGAGTTCCAAATGGGAGCCTGGACATTTCTGAGAGTATCATGTTACATCTTTTCTCAAATCACTTTATCTCCAAACATCAGAGGATTAGTATCTTATTGCGTGTTTCTTTGGGAATTAAGCTCTGGAATTTTTCATCTTTTAGAATTTTCATCAAAATTCCGGAAACCCAATATTATGATTAGTCTTTTTCAAGACTAAACTGCAGGTGACTGCTGCTGTTCTCAGTGCGACCAACAAATAATAACTTGTTCTGTTCTGACCTTATCTGTTTCCCCTTCATTTTCCTACTGTACTTCCTTTTACATGAGAGACGTTTGGTGAAACTATCGTTTTGGATCAATACACTACCAGATGGCGCTCTAGCTTTTTTTAGGGAATGATTTTAATCACGGAACATTTCCTCGCGTGAATTCAGTTGTTGGATGAATAATTAACACAATGAATAATAAAAACTATAAAGTTACAGATGATAAATAGAGACTAAGTATTTTGAATGCCAGAGGTGTTAATCATCTAGGAGAAAAGGAATGGCGGGATACTATGCACGTGAAAAAAGTATGTGAGATTATCAAGGCGGAAAATGGTCCGAATCACTTTATTTCAGAATGCTATGCTCCTGTTTATGGAAACTGTGAAGACGCGAAGGACAAAGCTCGTTGAGTGATATGATAAAAACATGCGAAGCTATCAAAAGGATAATAATACTCGGACACATAAAAGGCTGGGTTGTTGTGCAATGAACATATAACGACAGAGAACTTGGTCATTTCGGAGTTCCAAGAATAAACGGTAAAAGGGATACATTGATCCGATTGTGCTCAAAAAAGTGTTTGTTTATTACAAACACTTGGCTGAAGGATGACGTGAAACTAAGAGAACTTGTGAAATAAACAGGAGCTTCAAGAGGAGCTTTAAGAATGTGGGAGGGATCACTACCAAATAGTTCCAAACATGAACCAAGGTCAAGGATGGAGAAGAAAATTCATTAAAAAATCGAAACAGACGCGAGTAAGAATGGAGAATCTGCAGAAACCAGAAGTACAAATAGTATATCGTGAAAACCTAGGTAAATATTTAGGGCATTTCAAAGAATATTGGAAGACAGAATAAGGCAGCAAACATGTATAAGGTGCATCCACATGTAGGGAATGGTATCTTCAAAAGTGGAACGGAAGTATGTGGGACTACGAATGTAGAAAGAAAGTCTGGTGATGCATGGTGGTATGCCGAAAAACGCGTGACAATCAATAAGAAGAAAGAAGCGTACTCGAAAAAGTTGAATACAAGAAATCTGAATAGTATAAAAAAAACTAGTGCAGTAGATGATTATGTCGATAAAAAGAGGAAAGCAAATATACTAGTGAAAGCATGCAAGGATAAAATCAAAAGCGAAAGAGGATACAAAGGTGCAAAACTATTCTGCAGTAAATAAAAAACTATTTTAAAAATTCGTTAAGAATACTAGAGTAGGAAATACCAGCATTCAAGAAGTCGCAATTAGGAATGCTGAGGTGAAATCATGAAGCATGAAAACCGCGAATGAGACAAGGATGCATTAGACAATTATGTTGTAGGTAGTGGAAGCAGGATCGGTATCAGCGAAATCCTTTTCGTAATCATATCTGTGAATAACTGAAAAATCGTGAGGCTGCTGGTGTAGATGATATCACCTCTGAAATGTTTGAGAGTAGTGACGGACGTTTGTTTGTGTGGCTGTGTGAATTCATGAATTTGTGTGCTGTGGATAGCGAAGTTCCGAATGATTGGAGAAAGGCGATTATCATCCCAATCTACAAGGCAAAGGGTTGTTGAGGACATTCCTAAATTATTGAGCGATTAGCCTACTGGATACTGTAGGCAACATATTCAAGAAAAATTATATCAATTAGGTTATGGGAACAACAAAGGGAAGGATTGAGGAAGTTTAATAGGGATTCATGTCGAAGAGAGCATGTGTAAATCAGATATTCAGCTCGAGGTAGATCGAAGAGGAAAGCTTGAGAGTTTAAGTTTCGTGTGCATTCGCTGATCTGAAAGAAGCTTTCAGAAAGGTTGATGGAGCTGAACTTTTGAACCTAGCGATAGGTTTGTTATTAGGCGGGGCGTTAGGCAAGGATGCGGTTTGTCATTTCAGACCTTTCATATACACAGATGAACATCTGGAAATGGCTCGCTCTGCCGAAGAAGGTGTCGATCTCAGAACAGTGGGAGGATTGGCGTTGTGTTCGCAAGTGACGTAATCCTGATGGTGGAATCATTCGATGATTTGCAGAGGATGAGGAGCGGACTAGATACCAGCATGGAGAGCTTGGATCTTCAGACTAACGTAGATGAAACAATAATAGATGTGTTTGAAAGCAAGGATACACAAACAATATCCAATATCGCCTTGACTGGAGAGAGGATACAAGAAGTTGATGATCTTGTTAATCTTAGATGTTTATTCGTTGGTAACCGAATGATAGATGCGAAGGCTTTTATACGTTTTATTGTGGGTAAAATGATTTTCAAAAGTTTGAGAGCTACTACAAAAAGTCAAAATATCAGAACTAAAAAGAAAATTCCGATACATGATTCTGTGCGTACATCAACAATACTGTATCGTAGCGGGACCTAGACGTGATCTTGCTAAGACTTCTTATGCTTACAAGGATTTTCCTCGCTTATCGGCATGATATTTAGTCAATTTTAAATTAATTATGTCTGTAGCCGCTAACAATGCGATGGGTCTACAATTTTTCACAGGATTCCCCTGGATGGTCGAACTTAGAGTGTCCGTGAAGCTAACGATGTTCAACTGCAGTGACTAGAGAGAATTTGTTGTCATGCGCAGATGACCGATTCTAATTCACTGACGAGTCAAACGGAATGCAATATTCGGTAGGACGCGGTAACTTCGGTTGCCCGGGGAAACGTCGGGTGATACGCTAATCAACCCGACTGGTAGCGTGGTCTGTTGCCGTCTCCATCGCAATCGGTATGGCTGCATTCATACTTGAGTCTTCGTCTCTGACTGTTCTGGACTCCACGGGACTCTAATCTATATAGTAAAATTGAAATTTATGCTCATCCTATATGAGAAGTAATTGAATTCCGGATTATATAGATAGAAACAACATTTTTTTGAGTTACGAAAATTAAAAAAACATTAAATTTTTTTAATTCCCAATCCGTATTACAAGGGATTTCATTTTGAGTTGCAAAAAGAGAGAATAAAATGCATAATTAATAACGATCTTGGAATCTGTAGTTATTTTATACTTTCAGTATGTAGTTGGATTTCGAATCCAGAAACGAAGGCAAAAAATCAAGAACGATCCATAAAATTTCAAACTTGAAGTAATTGTGTAATATTGAACGAAAGCTTGTAGCTTTTTGATTGCGTACGCTACATATTTAGGTAAACAAATTCAAAAACACTTGAAAAAATTCAAAATTTGTAGAATTTCGTACTCGCGGTACTGAATTTTTAGTAATATTTGATTTTAAGTTTCAAAAAGAAAACGAAAAATATTCAGATAGTTCATTAAAAAAGAAGCTTTCACATCTGAATTTCAGAAGTAGGTATAATAAAGTTATCAATAAAATATATAATTACGTGAATGATGAATGATGTCCTATCAAGCGTTAATTTTAATAAAATGAAAAACTGCAAAACTAATCACAAACTGTATAATTGTAAAAGTTAAAACAGAACGGACTGTCATTTTTGAAACTTTGAAATCAGTTTCTTTCGGAATCTCATATGTTTCAGAATATAAAAAACATTTTTCGAGCGTTTCCTGAGTATGTTTCGTGTTCTTCATTTTATCGTAAAATACGGGAAGTTCCTGGAAACACTTGTATTTCTCTATTTAGAACCGCGTTACACATGGGGGGAGGAAGCAGGGGGGGGGGAATCGAAAAATTCTGAAAATTGAGTACGTACTTCATGGACAGCGCCTCATGGTGAATATAAGGGTCTCAAAGTTCCATTATTGTTATGCGTTTTACACTCGACAAGGAAGAATTATATTCTTCGTGTGAAATGTATCATTATTCGATATTATTATGCTGCTGGACTGTGTTTTTTCTTCTCGGTGTAGAAAAACTCATCGAAAGACCCGAAAAAATATTGGCCAGAAATGCCTAGTAGAAATGGATCATTAATCAATCGAAAATCTATTATCAATCAATAAATCATAAATCAATCAACTATCAATCAATCAATGATTCAACCATTATTCAATCATCAAATATTAATCAATCAATCATTCATCAAACATCCAATAATAATCAATCATGAATCAATCAATCATCGATCAATCATTAATCAATCATCAATCAATTATCATTCAATAATCAATCAACCATCAATCAATCGCCAATCAATCATCAATCGATCAATCATCAATCGATTATCAAGCAATCAATATTAATCACCAATCATCAATCAATCGTCAATCAATCATCAAACAATCGTCAATCAATCATCAATTATTCAGCAATCAATAATTATCAATCATCAATCAATCACCAATCAATAATCAATTATCAATCAATAGTCAATCAATCATCAATAAATCATTAACCAATTATTATCAAGCATCAATCAATCATCAATCAATCGTCAATCAATCACCAATTAATCATCATTCAATGATTATGAATCATCAATCAATCATCAATCAATAACCAATGAATAATGAATTAATGATCAATCAATAATCAATCATTTATCACTCAATCATTTAATGGCAGCCATGCATGGGAAGTGGCGCGTTTGCTGCGCTGCTTAGCGGCGGAATATAACACAAGAGGCTCCCATGCCTCATTGAGCCCAAAAAATGTTGGGGACCCCCCGAAAGATTAGAAAGAATGTAGCCTGCGGAGGCTACGATCACGATGGTTCTCCCAGAACCATCGATCCCGACGCAACCGGAGGGAATACGTCAACCGACTCGTCCTCTCCACAACACCGGAGACGATCGAGTCGGGAAATCACATTGTGAGATTGGCGAGCACATACAAGCCAATATGAGGCTTCATCATCATGGAGAGAATACAAGCCTATAGAACGCTTTATTAAACAATGGGGAGCACAGATAAGTCAAAAGGAAATCAAATCACTCACCGGACTCACACTGGTCAGGAGCCCTTCCTGGCTGCCACGTTTATACACGCTTTCAAGAAAATTCGTGGAGCTCCAAGGCTAATCATTCACTACTTAGCACCGAATCCTAGTCTTATATTAGGGACAGCTGTCCAAGATAATCGAAAACAAGTGATGCTCAACCTTCATGAACTTACTAGAAGCCTCAAACAACTCCACACACCGACATTCAGCGTCGAAGAAAAGAAATGCGTGCAGGTCGGAGTCCGGAGCCAAACTGACAGCTGAAGAGAAGTGGGGCACTTGCCCCTGGTTGGAGAGCGTGCGAATGCCGAATTGTTTACTCCTCTGGTTGATACAGGGAAAAGTCGAAACTAGAGGGAACCTATGCAGGGTACAAAAAATACCGCGAAACCACAGCTGCAGTCAAATCTAAATTCGACACCGACGGAAGCCAGCAACAACACTTAGCAAGAAGTTCAGTAGGCCTAGCTTAGCAGTGCTGCCCCCCTTGCTTGACACACCCAAGTAACCATCTAAAAGCTAGGTTGACTTGGGAGTTAGGTACGTACTGCTTGGCATGACAACCAGTGCGTTGCATGTGACCGGTTACACCTGCTTGGCCTGCCAAGCAGAATCTACTTGGCTCCCAAGTCAACCTAGCGTTTAGCTGGTTACTTGGGTCTCTCAAGCAAGAGGGACCGCACTGCTAGGCTAAACCTACTGAACGTCTCGCTCAATAAACAATTAATTACAACCAGTAATGCTGAAGGAGAATCTCGAATATTCATAGTCGTGACAAAGTTCTGTATGATATTCTCAGTTGTTTTGACGAATATTTTTTATTATTATTTTTTTTAGTAATTCTATTATTCTCAACTGATATTATTGATATCTCTTGGCCTGAAAAAAGCTGCTAATTCTACCTACTAGTTCTATCATCGCGTCGCGACGGCTACCCTCGGAAAATAGGGAAAAAAGTAGCATATATTCCCCGTAATGAAGCTGATGATGATGATGATTGGTTGTCGATTGATTGATGATTTATTGATGATTGATTGATGATTGATTGATGATTGATTGATGATTGATTGATGATTGATTGA
>WSXT02208410.1:0-17994 GCA_011762715.2 Neuroterus valhalla
TCACTCCATTCTCCGCTAGTGCCGTGCATTGAAAGTCGGCAGAAGTACCCTAGCATAGATTTTCGCAACTGCGCTACTGTTGGCGATAGTTATTCACGTGTATGCGGCCCTGACTATTTACGTTTGAGCTCATTCGAACTCTGTCCAAGGCCGTCGATACCCAAGCCCGAAGCTGGATTAAGTTTGAGGTTCCAGTGTACTTACGCGTGAAACGTCCCTAGGCAGTTGTGAAATGCCCCCCCTCCCCTTCCCCTCAATGGTATCGTTTTTCCGGATAAAGTTGAAAGTTTTTTTATTAGCGAAAAAATTGAGAATACGAAATAATTATGATAATTCGGTTATTTATAATAGTTCGATTCATTACAATTCACAGTTCTTTTTTATCTAATTTCCAAGATGAACACCTATAATTCGAAGAATAAATTTTTCACATGTTACGCATTTTTACAGCGTGCTTTTTGGATGGAAAATTTATTTATTATTTTACCACTGTCCAACGAGCGCAAAATTTTTCCGTCTATAGTTAACAACGCCAATCAATTCAAGCGAGGCTGTCCCATTGTTGATCTTAAATAATTTTTAATGCGATGGATGTTTCCAGATCTTGCTCGAATGCCTCTTGTGAAATTTTTGCTTTTTCACGAATATTTGCATTAACTCGATTTGACATTTTGCCGCCCGTAAAAATTTTCCGCCCTAGGCAGCTGCCTACATTGATCTAATGTATTGCCGACATATTAAATTTAGTAGCTGTCTGCATCAAAGATGGCAGCTCAGTCTTCAATTCGATTCACGACTTTCCATTGGATTGTGCATCCAGTGTATTATACATAGAGACCAGTGGGAGAGATAGATTTTTACTTTCAGAGTAACGTAACATATGTCTGGATGTAAAATTATAATAGTTTATAGCAATTCGAAAGATATATTTCATCTTGTTCGATAGAAAGATGTACCAAACTAAGTCAATGAATGAATCGTTAACGAAAATAAATGCAAACGAAGTCCATTTCTCAAAGTCGTTGGGTTAAATATTCAATATCTGTCTGTCTGTTACAAGCCCTTAATACCTTTTGTATCATATTCGAGAAGTTTTGTCATTTAGCGTTTAGCAAAATCTTGGAATAAATTATTATTAAAAGAGATGGATACTTGCGCATTGTTAATCTTCGCTATTCAACAATCTAGATTAACGCCTGTAAAATATCTATGTCATACCGCTAAAAATTGTGTGTTCTGAATGCTCTCATAATTTTGGAAGGTAATCTAGTTCAAAAATATCTCATACATCATTCAGACACAAAATCACGACATCAAGATTCATAACATCACATCACATGTCACAAACAATTCTGAAAAAGAATGGCAGGTGACAAAATAGATAATAGAATAGGCTCTTCTGCTATTTTTTTTCCTTGTATCAAGTTAAACTCCAAAGTAATGTGAAACCAATTTTTCATTGTTAGGAGGCAACAAGAGATTGAAGCAGCTGGGTTAGAAAACCCTGCCTTAATGTCGGAGTTGAGGGCTCTCAGGCAGAGAAAAGATGAGTTGGAAACTCATCTGGCGACTCTTCAAGATTCTAGGCGACAGTTGATGGTACAACTCGAGGGTTTGATGAAAATGTTGAAGGTATGTCAAACTCTGTAAAAAGTTCACGAATTCCCCCTACACTTCGGCATGAAATATTATCGAATTAAGTCTGTGTTCATAGTGAAAAATTGGCTGATTACAATACTCTTTGCTTGAAGATATCCTGGGATATTTGAGATAGTAAAATATCCCACAAAAGACATCTAAAAAATTGCAATATCTCCTGTGGAACTTCTGAATATCCCATGCATATCCCAAGGATCTCGAGATTTCCACCCGGTCGGTATACTCCTTACACAAACCAAGAATATTCTCGGAACATCTCAGAAAAGAAATGAGATATTCCTAAATATCAATCGTCGCGTGAGTTGGAGCCCTACAATCATCCCTGAGCAAATATTGATTATTCAATTTTTCAGAACCACCAAGCCTCTCCAAGATCAACACCAAACAGTTCACCAAGAAGCACAAAATCTCCACCGTTGCCACCAGGTGCCATTCCCAGTAGCAGGTCAGCACCGCCAACTCCTGGTGGGCCCCTATCCGCTTTGCAGCAACAACACCAGGTTCAACACACGATGTCGCAAAGCTACCAAAGTCCAGTGCCCACAGCGTCAGTAGCAAATATGTCGGGAAACACTATGCTAGGAACGGTACAGAATCCTATACCGGATAATCTCTCTTGTGTTGGAGGAGATGTAAGGTAGGAGGGCATGTGAAGGAAATTGTATTGCGAACTGAGATAAAGACACGAATAGTCAGAAAGGGGGGAAGGAGAGAACGAATGCTTAGCAGTAGAAACGAGTGAATGTTTTTCGACCAATAGATTTTCACTTGGCCAAAGGCGCATAAAATTTCAATTTGCCAGTAAAGAAATCAGAACCAACATCACCAGAAAGAGGACTAGCACAACTGTGAAATTAGCTGGCGAGAACACCTCTTGAGCAAAAAAAGATTATTGATTCGAATTAAATTGAAAATACTAAGGCACCCCGAGAATCCTGCTTTGCTACAATGACCTAAGGGCGGAGCTGTGCTTGCCACACAACTACACAGTTGTGCAATTCCACTCTCTGAACATCATCCTTAGTCAAAAAGTCAATGCCACCACCAGCAATCAAAATATTTCTCCTCAAAAACCAATATTTAGATTATGCTTTTGGCCAGTGACGACCGTCGATTTTTCAGAAAATTAGATGAGATGATTAGTTTTGAAGAGCATGTCATAAACACAGGCTACAAAACTACGAGCATGAGACTTCGACAGCTTTTTGTATTTCTGTACTTCCATACTTATCACGTCCGTACTTTTAATTTTTGATTCCTGCGCGTTTTTATTATTTTTTATCAGCTTCGGTTTATAATTTTTTACGTTCTTACAAAAAAATCGTTTACACGCAATTAAGTCTTTCGCTTCTATTAATATTTTGCAGACTATGTTTGTTGAACTATTGAGATTTTTATTGTAGCGGTTTTATTTTTAACAGAATTTGTACAAAGGCTGAAATTCAGCGTAGAGAAATTTGTAAACTTAAACACCATTTGTGGTATCGGATGAGATAATTTACGTTGCTTAGTTTTCCAGGGTTGATATAGGTATATTAGTTGTTTTTGAAGAAAGACAATCTTTTATTTTCGTAATTTTAGATGCGAATGAGTTGATTCAATCGTGAAAATGTTATTTTAACTGTTTATTATATTATTAACGTATATTGTAAAATCGGAATCATTTCGAGGACTTTTTATCGTGGACTGGATAGCCTTTCAATTCAAGCTGGTTTTTATTGTTGACAGAAAACCTGAAATGATTTCAATTTGTCTGTAGTTAATATGTTACTTTGTGCGTGTTTGTTAAATTTAGCATGGACTTCTGCAATGCCAGGGTGTTTTTTATTCCTCGAAAATAACATTTTTCAGCAATGTTGAGCGATTTCTGGAAATAAGGATCACCCTAATGATAAGTGAGGTTTTTATTTGCACTGCACCTTATCAAATTTGATACCCAACCACGTTTTATTTCAACCTCCCCACTGTACAAAAACAATTCCAATGAAGTTTGGAACTTCAATCAGAAGTCAAACGCTAGTACAAAATAATCTACTATTTAAGAGATATTTTATATGAGTGTAGGAAGGATTGTAGATTTCACGTCCGACTGCGCTGCATGTGCGTGTGTTTAGCAACACTATCAGCGAAATTCAGTTTTCATTAGCTTGTGTTCGCTTGTCCATTAGTGTCTTATCCGTAGCAAAGTCCAGTGTATAGTGGAATATTGATGATCTGTTAGAGCTTGTAATAAAAGCATGCCGAACGAACGTTTGACTTTTCGTATTTTTTTTCAGGGTGGCCCCTGAACCAGGAAACCGGTTACAAAAAAAAAGTCTGTAAAAAGAATGAAAGATACTCGTACAGGATGGTAGGGACTTGAAATAATAATTTACTTTGGGTATTAGGTTCATTCCTATAAAACAATTTTTTCGGAAAAATTGATGGAATTCATCGAAGTTTTTTGCTCAAAGTAAATGATTGATGAATAATTTCGCTTCTCCTTTTGGCTCCTCACGGCAAACGTTTTATAGCATTTTCTATGATTTATGAGGAACAACTATTCGCTGAAATTTGCGGCATGCGCGTTCGAGGTAATTTTCCAACGCATGTAACAAGCTTAGCCAATAGCTGATCATCCTGATCGCCATGAACAATGCAAAATTATAGTAAACATGCGCCCTAAGGAGACATATAGGGATGGGGAATTCGGGTTTCCAGCAGGGGTATGCCACGCCAGTTATTGTATCCTATAGACAGTTGGTTCTCAACATGAGGGTGAAGCTTCGTGTTAGAAAGAGGAAACAATTTCAGCAATATGGCCGCTCATGGAGCGATCATGCGCTATTGTGACTCCTGGCAAAGAAAATTTCCAGTCCTGCCCAGTGTGCTTAGATCAGAAACTGAAGCCAGTGACTAACACACAGCGCGCGTGTGTTAGTCACTGGCTTCAGTTTCCGTTCTGAGCACACTGGTCCTGCCGTTCTTACCCTCCCATTATACCCTCTTGGTAACCAAAGTTCGTTCGTAAATTTCATAACCTAGAAATGGAAATGAAATCGTGCATTTATTCAGTCATCATATCCCAGAATTGTGATTATTATGTTCAGGAGGTTATATCCCTTAAATGTAATTGATTTGACGTAAATATCATGATCACTCAAGGCAGAATGCACTTTCATCATTGATGTCAGTCTTTGTGATTTTACAGAACGTATTTTCACGACGTCCATGACACTTACTTTTGCAAAGTAAGTGTCATGGCAAAGTTTCTTACCGGTACTTCCAATGCCAGCTTCACCTCCGTGGTTCCCAACTTGACTCAGCGGGCAAAATGTGAAACTGAGGCGCTGATTGCATTTCGGCAAATATAGTGTTTGAATTCTGACAAATGATTTGGAAGTGTGAGCGGAACCAAAATGGAAGTGTCAACACCTGATGGCAAAATATAGTTTTTGAAATGTCTTTTCGTCTAATCCGTTCAACGTAACAGCTATTGGAAAAGTTCTACAATTATTCTTTTTTGTTTCGTAAGTTCACTTCGTTGAACGTTGGAATTTTGCTAATAAATTTGTATTCGACCAGTTTCGGTAAAAATAATCATCGTGTTAACATAAATATCAAAGTAACAAGAAGAACCAGATATTGCTATAATTGATTAGACCTTTTTTCAAATTGCTCATACGACGAGTAAGTAATTAATTTATGATTACACAAGCAGATGTTTATATTGCTTCAACATTCCAGAAATGTGAATTTACTTTTGAAGATAAATGAGATTCTAACATTCCATTTGAATTCAAACAAGATAGTTGGGGGGAAGACGATCAGCGCCAGAGTTTCCTATTTTCCCCGCTGAGTAAAATTGGGAATTATAATCTTAATAATCGTGCCATACCTCTGGTGTCCAGTTCAGTTCTGAATAAACCGGAAATGGTTTCCAAGATTTGGGTGGCCACTCTATTCGTTTGCTGAAGTTATGCTTTACGCCAAGAAAATAGAAATTTTCGATGTCAGGTCTGCGTTCAGGACTAACAGCTTGCCTAGGAGCGGTTCCAACAGTGGCAACAATAGCTTGGGAAGGTGCTTGAGGAGTGACTTGTTGGTAGCAGCCGATAGCGTCACGAATGCTATGTCGACTCTCGTCCGGGAATTGAATTCAGGTACGTTAGCTGTGAGGGAAACAGCGGCTTTTTTAAACAAAAAAATATCCGATGTGAATGCCGTTTAAAGTAGTTGCAGAAAATGTCCAAATACTCTCTTTAAATCTTTGACCATGCGATCGATTCTAAGAACTACAGTTATAAAGTTGTTAAATGAATAACATAATTTTTAGCCATCGATGGCATGGATTTCACTCCAAGTCTGTATTTAAAATTTCTCGTGATTTTCATTCTCGCAGATACGAGCGCGAAGGGCAGGTGAGAGTACTACTAAGTGTTTCAATTCATCGAACTGGATCTCAGAAATTTGTTCCTTTCAACGAAAAAAAAGTCTGATTTGCACCATCACCAATTGGTTAAAGTGTAGTAGCTTTTGAAGAAAGGAGAGGGTCGAAAAAACATTCAATAGAAAGTTCTTGTTACGGTATCTGGATCGAAATTGAATAAAGTTGAAAGAGTTTTATGAAAGGCCGTGACGAGATAGGACAATATCTTTTTTATGTAAATTTGAAGCATCTCCAATTCTCGAATGGAGTTATTATGAAAGTATTTGAAAAATTTTTTATCTCTCAAAACAACTGTGCTTTCAAAATTTCTGAAATCCACGAAAATCGAATCATTTTAAATCGTTTGGGTAGCAACGAAGGAACATTTTTGTGTTTTCGTTTTTTGAGCCATTTATGAAGAATGAAATTTGCAAAAAAATCTACGCACGGTTAGCCTTGATTGATCACCTGCTTTTTTTCCTGTTTTCGTTTCTGGTATGCGTGACAACTATATGAAGACTAGAAAGAAAAAATTGCTGAGCCCATTTTTTGTCTAGCAATTTTTTTCTTTCTCAGACCTTTCGTTTTGCTCAACCAGGGCTAACAGCGTAAAATTGTTGATTCTTCACAAATTACAAGGAATTCATGTTCCATCATTCTTTCTGTTCCTCACTAGGAGCCATTTCGTACGACTAACTTTTAACGTCATTTCTCTTGCTTATCATGTTTTATCATTCTAACTCTTTACGAGCATGATATCATTCGTACCTACAATTTACATCCTTTAATATAAGCAATTCTCCAGAAACAGGTCACTTGTAATGACAACAATTTGCAAAAATGTATAAAATTGAATTGACGACTATTATCAATTAGGAATTCTTACTGCATCCACCAGGTGGCGTCTACTCTTAAAAAAGTTGTCAATATCAAACAAAAACAAATAACGCTGGAAAACGAAAAGGACCTTTTTTTGGAGAAATACTCATTGAATATCAATGCAGCATTCAATCACTTTTTTATTTCTCCATATCTCGAATGCTTCTTTTTAAACTTTTGCATAAATGATTAGAGCAGAGGTGTCCAACGCGTGATCAACGGTGTAAATAACTGTCACTTGTCAATCCCCTCGCTTGCCACCTTCGATGCGTTCATGCGGCGACCGAGCTGTGTGAACATTGCGCGCAAGTAGGCGTGGTCAGATGGAGCCCGTGGCGAAACGAGAAGAAAATTCTCGATGAAGCGCTGGGAGATGGGGAAGAAAGGAGAAGCGTGCCTGCCTTGCGTTGGACACCCCTGGATTAGAGAATTGTAAATTGTCCGAAAAAGGAATTGTATAAAAGACCCTGAATGCTGCATTGAAATATTCTTGGATGCCGTTCAATCCCGACTATAAAAACGTTACAATGCCGTTCTTGCTAAAAAGGAAGACTAGCCTACCTTGCACTTTTGTACGTAAATACATATATACTATTTTCTAATATTTGTAACACATCAGAAGTTTTCGTCGCATTTTCTCCTGCATAAAACAGATTTAGTATAGTCATAGAAAAAGTCTATCTCCTTCAGCAAAGAACCTAGAGGCGAACAACAGAGACTGAGGACTGAGACTGTTAGGTTTTTTCATTATTATTACTGTCTTCTTTACTGAAATCAATTTCGCGTTTCTTTGTTTTCTTTCGTTGACTATTCTTGACGAGTTGAGTTTACCGAGTTTTACGTTTTGAGGAGACAGAAAAAAAAACATAAACAAATGACACCCTAGACGTGTTGTGGAATGCGTGTGATGCACTCTCTTTGAATGTGTCCTGGTGACTTGCAGACTCAGACCAGGAGGAACTGTCTCACAACTATGGCCGCCATAACTTCAGAAAGCAGCTGGGTAAGTTTCTCTTGATTTCCAAAATTTATTTGTCTTATTTTTAGATACCTCACAAGCCATTAATCATAAAAACATCCTAGCACCAACAACATACAACACTCTACTTTTTTGTTAAAACCTTTTCAATTCTTCTTGGTGTCCACTATTCAAAGACTTGCCTAAACTGCTTTACAGGCAGAAGGAAAAACTGGTAAAACTTTTCCTTGTTTCGAACTGTCAAATGCTTTTACCGTGCAAATGCTTCAGCAATTTTAGAAGATCTTTTCGGTCTAAATACTCTAAATGATTTATTAGGCCTAGATTAGTTTTAGACGTTTCATCTTCGATAATCAAAAGTTTGTTTGTGAGAGATGAATTTTGAGTCTAGATTTCTAGCCGAAATGTCAAGTCTAGACCTATTATGTTGCGCAGAGTCTAAAAAAGTTCGCAATAGCGATTCAACATCTGACCCTCAAAGAGTAATCTCTAAATTCCATGCCATCTTCAGTTAGAAAATTACTTGATTGAAAAATAGAAATTTGTTCCTGAAGATGAGAGCAACGACGCACAGCTAATTCTCTTTTTCCTAGACTTCGAAGTCGGTGAAGATGGCGACGACAGCAGCAGCGGATGCCATTCCTGGAGGGAGGAACTTCAACGGCGGTATCAACAGGAACACGACTTTTTGGCGGAATTGAGAGCCAGAAATGTATACGCTTCTCGGACATCATCGGCAACTCATTGCAATGATCATGATAGGGGTGAGAGGGAGGAGGCCGAAGGTGAAAAAGACGACGATAGTGCCGAAGCACAATGGGCAGAAGCCGTTCACAGATGGGTGAATCGGTAGATTCCCGAATTTTAGGTTAAAAAATTAAGATACGATTGCGAGAAATTAAAAAAGGCGCAGAGTACTAAAGGCTAATAAACTAAATTTAAAAACTGTGGTACAAGCCATACAATCAATGATAGAAAGATCCCTCTGGATCTGGATGGATAATTTCTAGAAAACCTCCACCATTTTTAATGATAGTGTATGCAAAAGTTAAGACGATATGTTGATCAAAAAATTTAGAACTCTGCACCTTCAGTTACGAAAGCGAGTTGAAAACTCCATACAGTGGTGGATTAGGATCATCATACAATTGTATCCCATCTCAAACTTATTCTTAAAAAGATGTAATTCAAGCCAACGAGAGAAATATTGATGAAATCAAAAACGAGAATCCTGTGATTTGTTTAATGGTGTCAAGCGGATTTAAAGTTACTCTGAATGTGAACTCAGAATTTTCTGAAAATAACCAACTAGTTTGCAATAGGCAACTAGTTTGCTGGTGCTTTGTGGCGTTTCAGGTCATGTTCCTCCTCTCCTGCAATAAATCACCAGCAAGTTTCGGCTGGGAAAATAACCTTTCTAAAGTCATAACTGCTGATGTTCTGCCGTAGTTTTCCACCATCTCAACTCTCAATTCACAGTAAGTCGTTGATCGTCTTGTTTGTCGCATCATTAGGGACTTACAAATTAAAATCCCACGAGGATAAAGTGAAGACTGCTAGCTTCCAATTCACCACTGACCTCGATATGGATGAAAAAATCAAAAATCTCAAAGCAAGGAGCCAAAAACGTATCCTTAGTACCTTTACGTGAGTTTTCGTAATTAGTACCCTGCTACAAGCAATGAGCGACAATTAATGCAAAGACAATTTGCTAGACTGCAGTCTCTATTTCTAGTTTAATCGATAAGGCTGAAGAGCGTTTAATAATTCAAGGACTTTGTTGAAACGTTTCTATATGCTACTTGTGGAAAATAATCTTAAATACGAATGACAAAGTCTATTCCTTGAGTCCACGACCAAATATGAACAGGTGATCTTTTTTAAACTTCGTAACGTGCCGACTTTCCGATGGAAAGATCATTTCAGGGAACCAGGACTTTTTTCTATCTTGATACAAATTCAATACTCGATTGTCATATTTCGATGTGTAAGGGCTCTGAAATCCAGTATCTTATTACTGATGCAGTGCAATGAGTGCTTTTATGTACTGCCTATGGGACTGAAAATTGAGAATTTCTCACCCTGCTTCTTTACCTCATTTCAAACTGCGATTTAGTAGCTGTTAAACACCAAAATAGTTGTAATAGAAGCTAACTTATTAGCAATCTTGAAATAATTTTTACCGATATTCGAAAGTTTGTTTTTTCTTCAGTAGTAGATTCTCCGACTCTATTATATTTTATCTTCAAATGAAAATTGTAAACTATAAGATTTTTGAGTTATTTACTGTATTTGGGTCACTTACCTTGCTCAACGTCATATCACATGATACTGAAATTCTAGATTCTCAAATTGAGATTATTTAATTGAGCTGCATTTATAATTATTAAACACTTTTCAGTAACAAGTGATACGATTTTCAATTTATGCCGGCGGAAATACCACAGAACTACAACGTGGATTATACAATTTGAAACTTCAAAGCGATGCACTAAATAAAATAGGAGTTTATAATCCTAGAGTGTGTAATTATATTGCCGAATATTCGGAGTAGAGGTACTCTACGCACAAACGTTACGTTCAGAGATATAATATTGTCGCAAAAATAGAACCGTTAACAAAGCACTACAATATATAAATATATATATGTATAATTAATTCTCAAAACTTCTGTTAACCGAATTGTTTTCTGATTGTATAGAAGATTATTCAATGTTCCAAGAGTCCTACTGTTTGTTATTGAGTTCCAAATTCTCGGGTCTCGCAGATTAAAAATTCTTAAGAAATGAAAGATTACATCAAAGAGAAATTTGTTTTGTGTATAATAAGTGACGAAGTATAGTTTCGCTTAGTTGTTAATAATACGCAGGCGAAAGCGCATTCCGAAAATAAGTCTTGAAAAAAATTGAGAAGACTCAAGTCCTTCATTTATGTGTAAATATAGGATTTTTTAACCTTCCTTTCCTTCGTATAAATTATAAATATGTATGAAAATTATGTATACATTATACGCGAACCGAGTACTTAATAAATAGAGCGGTAGACAAATCAGCGAATTTTTCATTTCCGAATTTCACATTTCATTTTTGTCTAGGTAACCACGGACAGATTTTTTTGTCAGATAGCGACTGTTTTGCTGTCTTAAGTATTTCCTTTTCAATTGGGCACTTACGAAATAGTGGTCAATTTTCCCTTCACACTTTTACACTGCACTGCAGTACAGGCTTAGGACTGTCAGCTCACAAATAAAAATTCGATGCGCCATAAAAAATCCGATTGGGATATTTTCAGGGCACGTAAAAGTTAGATGTGTACTGGCGTGTTTAAAAAATTGCGCACTGTGAAGACCAACTGAATACATTGAATTAAGTAACTTTGAATCAATTTCCGTTATTCGGGATGCATTTATCTTCAGAAGTAAGATGAGTCATGTGATAGGATACTTTTTGTACCCGTCACTTGAAATCTAACATGAGCCTAGGGTGACCAGGCGTCCGTTTTAATACGGACATGACCGTTTTTTTTAGCTTTGTGTCCGTTAGTCCTATTACATGGCGGAGTGTTGGCGGGGGGAAGGTGTCCTTTTTTCCATTTCAGCCATCTGGTCACCCTACACGGGCCGGGAATTCGGAAACCCGTCCGACGGAAGGCAAGTCCGTAACGGGAGTGCCATTTTTGTAGCGTCCTATCCGGTCTGTGAAAAAAAGCAAATGAACAAATTTGCTATTAGTTCTGACGCGGCCTTTTTATTTACAATTTAATAGGGTCCTATAGGCCCTGTACAAAGATAAATCACCTGAAAAATGTGCTGCATGGCGCCAGCCACACGGGCTTCCTGAACCCAAAAAGTGGACAATACGAAAAAACGATAAAAACAATGTGCGGCACCAAAAACACGAAAAATCCTGAAAATACCTGAGCATCGGCCAGGAATCAGCCCTTCTCATCGACCTCTGATCCGGTGGTTCGGGTTCGAAACTTACGAGAATCCGTGGAACTTGTATATGTAGGTAAACGTAGATAATAAATACCTTGTGTACTTGGCATAATAAAACGGATCCAAAACATCAACAAACGAAAGTTGAAGGTAAGGGTTCACGTCAATAGTTCAGCAGCAGATTCCGAATCGTCCGACCTATATTAGGTATAACTCACAATGCCTTGAAATCGAGAACAATAAATACCATTTTCAGACTACAGAATCAATAATTTTGCCAACTCGTTCTATTTCTGACATTCAAATTCAAAATGTAGAAAAAGAAACAGGATATATACCTCAGATGTCTATTGGACAAGGAATTTATATAGGAAATGTACTTGTTACAAATCACGAAAGAAAAGCTTATCTAAAAGTTGCGAATACACGCACCCATCAAGTAAAGATCTCTATTCCATCAATCATTTTAGAAGATTTTGAAGAAGTTGAAATTAAAAAGATAGAAAACATTGGAAGTAAAAATAACATAATAGAAAACTATAATTATTCTCCTGAAGAAATTTATAATCAATTTATTATGCCTAACGAAACTATGCACAATATAGATAAATTTTATAGCATATCAGGAAAGAATAGGATCAAACAAATCAAAAAATTACTCAGATTAGACCATTTAAATCCAGAAGAACTAGATTACGTGGAACAATTGATTTCAAAACACGCAGACCACTTCCAACTCCCAGACGAACCACTACAAGCAACTCAGATTTTGAAACATTCAATACCCACTACTGATGATAGACCAATTACTTCAAAACAATATAGATTTTTTCCAGCGCATAAAGAAGAAATAACTAGACAGGTTAATGAATTTTTAAAAAACAAAATAATAAAACCTTCACAATCTCCTTACAATACTCCAGTATTTATTGTACCTAAAAAAGCAGATTAACATGGAAATAAAAAATGGAGAATGGTCCTTGATTTTAGAAAATTGAATGAAAAAACAATTACCGACAACTTTCCGTTACCTTGCATTATTGACATTCTTGGTCAAATAAATAATGCACGATATTTCTCCGTTTTTGACATCGCCTCCACATTTCATCAAATACCAATGGATCCTCAAGATTCTTATGAAACTACGTTCAGCACACCTTATGGACATTATGAATTTGATAGAATGCCTTTTGGATTAAAGAATGGGCCAAGCACATTTCAACGTTTAATGAATATTCGTTTAGATGGATTAATTGAAACAGAACTCTTTGTTTACCTAGATGACATAGCTATTTTTACGCGGAAACATTAGAAGAACAAGAAGCAAAATTTAACAAACTAATGGACCGATTACGTGAAGATAACCTACATCTACAACCAGATAAATGCGAATTCTTTAGACCCGAAGTAACCTATTTAGGGCACATTATAGACAAAGAGGGAGTTCGACCAGATCCTAGAAAGATAGAAGCGGTTAGCAAACTCCCAATTCCAAAAAATTAAAAGAACATAAAACAATTCTTAGGATGTTCAGGTTACTACAGAAGATTTATAAACGGGTTTTCAAAGATTGAACATCCTTTAACAAAACTCTTAAAGAAAGACACACCTTGGTCACCATGGTCACCAACGTGGTGCCATTTATACTCGTACGATATCGCTTCACGTGAAACTATTTAAAAAGTGTATCCACCGTCGTGAAATGTTTATTAATTGGTTCTCAACTACTTGAATTGATTAACGAATATTATTCATCATATACAACGAGTATATGAAAATGTTAGTGTTTCTCTGAAAACGAACCATCTCAGCTCTTAGAGCCTCCATAATTTCAAAATTTATTATCAAACCTTTCGGTTGTGTGTGATTTCCTTTCACGCCTATAAACAAGCTTGAACAACAAGTTCTTAAAAATACACTATTGTAAGCCACTCAATCTCCTGACGAATTTGCATATAATTTAATGGAAGGACCAGGATTTATGTCCATGAACGCTGGTGAAGTTGCACATATGATTAAATGTATACCAGTCGAAATTAAATGTCGACAAACTGAAGAATCTTACGTTCATTTACCAGTTTTGAAAGGAAATCAGACGCTTTTCCTTACACCAAGAACACATATTTTGACAAATAAAGGCACTCAAACAAGTTGCAACTCTTTTATTTCGATAATGTATTTTTTAGGAAATACATGGTATAAAATGGTTCCAAATCCCGTCGAATCCGTAACTCCTACAATTATGAAACCACTAACTAAACAAACATAGCATTACACCAATCCTTCTTTATTTGCGACAAGCGGAATTTATTCCCAAATGGACTTGGATAAACTTTGAGATCATATTATGTTCCCTGCAGAAAAACCAATGGTTTTAAACACATTAGCTCGCGGAATAACCGGCCAATCAACATTAAACCAAGGAATCGCATTAATGAATTTTCTAGATGATGAAACAATAGAGAAAATTGCACAAAATACATGGTCAAAAATATGGAATACATTTTCAAATTCCGGTACAAAAAGCGCCAGTTTTATTGGCGTCGCAATTATTTTTGAGGCATAAAACTTATAATGGATACAATAATCCATGGTTACGCCCTATACACCATATTCGGGTGGTCTTTTCACTTAATAGGATCTATTTGGGACTCTGTCACTCATTTATTATTACAATTAGGTACACGAAAACCAAACACAAAGAAAGCCGTAAAGGACGATCTTGAACCCACAGCACCACAGGCCATTGTTGAAAAAGGTAACAACAAAGAGACAACATAAACAAATATTTATCCATCACTAACAAAACAAAGTAGTACTTTTAAATTCTAAGCATGAACTCAACAACACCCGTTGACAAATTCAACAGCATGATTAAGAAAAGAGGAGAACCTGAAATCTCTTATGAATATAGAGTTAACAAAAACACTATGCATGTACTTTTCTTAAAAAGTAACAGTTGATTATGGAAATCACACATTTAGAAAAATGGGTCAAGATCCCGAGTTAACGAAACAAAAGTTTGCTCGAGAAATCCTAGAAATTCTACCGAAACTTGAATCTATGACAAAAAATATCATTCCTCGAACTGATATGCTTTCTGAATTAGGAAAATTATGCAAGAAAAATGAATACTCAAAACCTCAATTCACTATACTTCACATCAGAATCTCTGCTACTGTTACTACCTACATTTCGATTTACAAAACAGAAAATTACAGAGGGAGTGGATCAGGAAACATAAGAATAGAGTCAATGATACAAGCTGCAAGTAAAATTTACCATCTCTTGACTAAAAAATCAAAATATGAGGACACACAAAATTTCGTGCACTCTTTTCAGAAGTTATATTTAAATACACAAAAAGAAAATTATCCACCTGATTTCCTAGCACACCTAGCACATCAAAAATAGAATCTTTCACTCAAAAAGGACAGTGAGATAATGCAATCAATTCACTTCCACCCAGGAAGAGATATGCAAACAGATTATAATCAGACACTAAGACACTAAGCATGAACAATTTATACGCTAATCTTCCTGGACCATCAACATCACCATCAACACCAACTATCCGCACTACAACAAAACAATTGTGCAATACCTCTCAGAATGGACCCAATGCAAGGACATAGAAATTATATTAAATTATTTTCATTCATTTTTTATCGATTCATGATATATTCATGTGTAGCGTCAGTGCGATGGAATGCGAGGGGAAACTCGACCACGCGGTGTAATAAAATAGCCGGCGTCTGCTAAGTGGAGTTTCCACTCGTAGCGTAACAGTTCTCCGGAACCCGATTGTATCAGGGAAATCCTTAAACGCAAACATTCGTGTTTGGAATGTCCTGGATCGAACGGGAAATTAAATTTCGCTCGTGTAACAATGTGTGAAATAGCACTGACGCCAGAAATTCTACCACGCGGTTCCTAAAAATGGCCGTCGTGAGACAGGTAGAACAGGTTACATCCTCGCGGTTGTCATCGATACCACGCGGTCAACGCAAACGGTCGAGTCTAGGAGATTGTCGTGATTCTGGTGAGGACTTGGACCTCAAGTCCGAGTATTATGTCACATTGTCTTGTTGTTCCTTTTTTTTTAATAAATCAATAATACGTCAAACCATGATATGAATAATGAATTCAGAGGTCTTGTTATTTTAATACATTTCGCTGTCTTACGTCACTCCTTACCACTCCCCTCTCCGGTTTTTGGGTAATTCGGTTTGATTAGAGATTTGGAATTCAGGGGTTAAGTGTTTGCTGGTTTCCCTTTTCCCTGTTTAAAAAGTTATTTAAGTTATTTATTGAAATGGAGTGAAAAAATCAAACAGTGATTGACTTCTTGGACTACTACCAAGAAGAACCGCTAATATGGAACGCATCTCTTCCGAGTCACAAGAACCGAAACCAGGTTCACGACGCGTGGAGAAGAATGGAAGAGAAATCGGCCCTTGTTGAAAAAGGTAACAACGAAGATACAACACAAACCAATATTTATCCATCACTAACAAAACAAAGTAGTACTTTTCAATTCTAAGCATGAACTCAACAACACCCGTTGCCAAACTCAAAGCATGTCAAAGAAAAGAGGAGAATCTGAAACCAACGACCTACTACAATTAGGGAATTGCTATTCAAATAGAAGAAACCTAAATATCACGGTACAGGCCTTAGCAGCATCGTTCCCCATTTTCAAAATCACGTTTAATCATTTTTGTTTTCTCTTGTAAAAGTGATAGTTACGTGTCTGTGAAGTGAGGTGTGACGCATCTGTGAAGTGTGTGAAGAGCTGACAAGATTCTTTTTTCTACCAGGAAGAAAAAACAGCAGAAATTTCAACGAAGTAGTAAGTGTAATTCTAACAACACCAACCTTTGAGTACAGATCCTGTTGAAAAAAGATTGATAACACATTTAAAAGAAGGCACAAATGCATCCTTCTCGACGTAACAGGATTCCCGCTACAATTAAGTTTATTTTGGTACTAGATAATAATAAGGGCAGATGAGAAGGATATTTTTCGAAAAAATGTTAACCATTTCGAAGATAGGTTCCATCTATATTATTTGAAGCAATAATGTTATACACCCATGGTGAAGGTAGAATAAACAATTAGTGTTGTCCCCCAATACAATTTTTTGATAAAATTCCTACCTCGCCTTGGGTGGAATGTAATGACTACTTCTATCAATTTTCTATCAGTTATTTTTTCGAAGTCAATTTATTTGCTGTTGCTGGCTTTTATCGGAATCGATTCAAATCTCTTATCAATAAAATTAAGAGTCAAGCATGGCGTTTAGCCCAGAGGACTCAGATCGAATCCTATCAACCATCGAGGCATCAATGGTAAGCTCTGCCCACTTTCTTCGGTGCCTTTATAGTCGGTTTATTTACTCTGGAAACTTAATTTCGGTGTGGTAGTCATGGCGTCCTTGGGCCCTTTTTTTAAGGTTCCTTGCCATTTTTAATTTGAACTGTGTTCGGCACTTTGCTTGATTTCAGACATTGCTGGAGCCTTCTTTTAAAAGTTTTTGTGTCATGTCAACACACCGTATTTGGTTACTTCTTTGAAGTATCAACGGAAAATTTCAAAACCTGCCTCTTTAATCCAAATACTTGTTATGAATGAACAACTTATTTCGTTTAAAGAAGTATGAAAGAAGTATCTGCGAAGATCCCTTATTTTTACACAAACTTATACGGGGAGTGTGTAAATATGAAACGGAAATTGAAAATTTGGGAGAACTAGATGGGGAAGTGTCCAAAGAGCTAATCGACGATATTATCTACTGAGTTAAAATTGTTTAATGATATCTTTGCGGGTATTTCTTTGATTTTAAATAGAACTGGTCGGTTTGAATGTGAAGTCACTTTTCGGAAAAATTGGGAATAGAAAAAAACAATTCTGGTGTTATGTAGTGTTGTTTGGTTTTTTAATGATTGGAACTTTTGCTCAGTGCCATGGTTAGGTTTACATCTGGTGCGAGGCGGTAGAGAGAACAAAGGGGGAAGCAAAAGGAGATAGGATGAGTCCAAAAAATCACATTGTTTCAATTTCGATTACGTGTTATATATATATATATATATATACAGGGTGATCCTCAACTCATCATATTCCTTGTATGTG